>JXCR01062970.1:62616-84489 GCA_002079205.1 Phalaenopsis hybrid cultivar | reverse complement strand
GTGGCTAGTGAGATTCAAACAAATTCAACACATTATCAACTTTTATCTTGTCCTTACGAAACACTTAACACAATGTTATCATAGCTAAAGATCAAATATAGTTGCACATAAAAAATGTGTCAGTATTTATCTCAATAAGATCTAATAGTCTATAAGAAAAGAGAATGATGAAGGAAGATCCACAAACAAAAGACTGTGAGGTTGAATTATCCTACCGAGTGAAGCTGTCAGAGCCAAATTTAGTAAGATCAAGGCCAACTAAACCAAAAGACAGATCAAAGACGACAAGAGGATATAAAAATGAGACATTAAGATAGAAACAATGAAAGGACATTTGAGCTAATTATCACAGGATAGTTGATCCAAGGAAGATTTGATTCCATTGCATCTTCAACAATCCCAAAGACATCCAGAAGCCCCTTATCAGGGGTTCATGATTGACGGTCAGACCATATCAATCGATTGACCTATATCGACCAAAGTCAACTGAGCGAGGTTATCCGATCTAGCTAAATGAATCTTGCCTAAAGCCAATTAAGCTTAGTCAGCCGACCCAGAGAGCATATAAATGATAAGATCATACATGTAAAATATCAGAAATATTCTAGTACAAACCACATTAAATAGGGGGGCAAAAATGTAACTTCGCGATATTGTGCTCTCTCCTAAATAAATAGGGGAATCATTTTATGAATATGACATGAATTATTACTATTCATTATTGCTCACTCATCTCACTCTCTCCCTCCTCTTACACTATATTCTTTGGGTGTGATTCATTGACAAATTATGATTAAATATCCTAAAATATGTGGTGAGCATAAAAAATGTGACCGAAAACCATGCCTTCAACCTACACATCAACAAAGTGTCCAATCAAACACCAACGTGTCTCGATTTCACTCTGACTGGAATCCACACCACTTAATAGAAGTGAGATTCAAATTTACCAACAACTGAGCTGAGTACAAAGCTTTTCTTGTTAGGCTAAGGTTCAACTATGAGATGTCCCTTTGACACCTTCCGAAGAAATATGATTTACAATTGGTGGTGAATCGGTGAACTGGCAATTCAAAGTCAGAGATGAAATGATGATCAAGTACCTCGGTAAAGCTAAAACAGAGATAGGGAAATTCGAAGGCTTCATAATTGAGCATATTTCTCAAGTGAATAACCAAGTTGCAGACCTTCATTTCAAGTGCATCCGCTTGGCGGAGGGGACACCCCAAAGGTTCTTTCAACCAATCATTGAAGAAGCTCAATTGATGAAGCTGGGAGCACGAGGGCTAAAGAGTATGATGGACCCATATATCTTCTACCTTGAGACTGGGAAGGTCTTAGAAGAAGTAACCAATATGAAACACATCAAAATCAGGGTTGACCAATAAGTTTTGATCAAGGGAACACTTTTCGGGAGATTAATCACATCATTGTATCTAAGGTGTACCAAAAAAGATGAGGCAGATAATGTCCTCCAGGAGGTCCGTTTAGGGGAATACGTGAGCCACTTCGGAGAAAACTTTGGCACACCGAGTGGAGCGACAGGGATATTAATGGTCAAAACTTTAAAAGTATGCCAAGGTATTCTAAAGATGTGAATAGTATCAAAAAATATGCACCACTACGGCTCCAAAGTTGCAAAAATTTATGCTTGTTATTATGGACTACTTCTTTAAGTGGATTGAAGCGAGGACACTAGCTCGAATCACACAAGGATCCAAAGCCTAAGAGTGGGATCAAAGACTCAGGTCTCCTGCAATCGATCCACCTTCCTCGAAGTCATCTACGAATGGTCATTCGCTATGACCGACCCCAAGACCTTTGACGAATATTTCAGAGTCAACAAGCAAAACAAGGAAAAAGAAAAGTTGAGAGAGCTAAGAGAAGTCAGAAGAAAAAGGTAGAATAAAGTGTAACATCACCTACCTCACACCCCTTATATATAAAAAAATACAAGAAGATGAACTGTTGCACATGGGTAAAAATATAATTCTATAATAATTTTGAAAACTTGTCAACAGAAGTATCACATCAGCATAGAAAATGAGATAAAAAATAAATTTTATTCCAAAAAGATATATTAAAAATCACAAAAAAGAAAACACTCGAAAACTAGCCCGAGATAAAAAAATACTTTACAAGAGGGGTGATCACTCTTTCAACCAAGACATACATCTTGGCTTGAGTCTGGAGTAGACGCGCCATAAGCCCGCTTAGAATGGGCGGGCTTGATTATGAAAAAGAATAAACTTTTGAGGGTTCAATCTCATACTTATGTTTAGTGATTGCCTATGAAAAAATTAAAATTTTGTGGGCTCGGCTATGAAAAAAATTACACTTTTGCAGGCTTGGCCATACCCCAAGGCCGGCCCGCCCAATGGCCCGGGCTTGTAAATATATTTCGTGATTGCAAGTTTTTTAGGCGATTAATTTCCTCATCCTTTCTCATATTTATCTAACCACAAATTTTAATTTTTATATTAATACCAACAAAATCTATTATATCACATAAAAATTATCACTTTTATTTTTTTTTTAAATGAAATACAATTTGTATGCATATATAAGATGACAAATATGTAAAAATTGAAGTCCAGGTGTTAGATGTGTAATTTGACAAAAATTGATTAGTATGTATGCAATTTTTTTTTTTTGGTGGTATTTTATTTAACTCCTTCGTTTTACATATTGAGATGTTCTCAGTTTACAATCTTATGTATTTTGTGTGTATGCATTTGCTATTAAATTCATTTAAACATATAAAAAAATTGGTACATATTAAATCAATTTAAATCTCTTGTTGCACATCATTTTGTATTTCAAAAGTTCATATTACATTTTTTTTAATATTTTAAATCAATAGCATGATTTGAGAGAAAATGTTAAAGATTTTATTATTTATTTATTTTCTGGTAGAAAAAAATCACTTTTCTTTTGAAGTTCATAGCGACCTGCAGGCCGGCTCGACCATTTAGTAAGCGGTTCTAACTATGAAATTATAAATAGAATACGGGCTCAAGCCCGGCCCAAGCCTGCTTTGACAAGTCAAAGCCTGAATAAGCACGACCCATGCCAAACCCCACCTACACACTCCCAAATCTAGTATGGAGTATCTAGAATCTCTCTTGAACATCTGATAATTCTTGGCAAAGAGTAGCCACCATTTTCTCCATGCTCTCCATTTTCTCCACATGAGCTAATATCTCTCGCACTCATCGCCTCATTAGATCCCTACCAAATATGCTAAGAAGTTCTTGATCATGTCTAGGCAGCTAGCCAACGATCTGGGAGATCTGGCACCCATTAGCTACTTCCCTGAAAATCTCGACAAGATTGTCTGGCGGCTAACCCAACCATCTTGGCTCGAGAGGCAATCACACTCGACTGGCACCTGGGCAGCCATCGCTGGCACCATGGTTGGATTCTTGCCCGCATTCGTCGGAGGTAGTCATCATCCAAAATTATTCGAGTCATGCCAACTACACCAAGAGACAACGTAAAGGAAAAAGTAATTAAAAAAAAAATCAAAATCTAACAAGACCGAGGCTCCTCATATACCAAATATTTGATTCAGCTCAGATGTTAAAATCGACATATCACCCTCACCATGCAGTGATATATCACAAGTAGCTTCTTGTGTGGCTCGTTCGATCAATAGGTTTAATGCCATAGTAGAAGGTTGAGCTGACAAATCGATGGTCATGTCGGCCGCCTTAACATTCCCCCACTTAGTGTCGAGGCACGAATCGGACGAACCTTACTAATATGCTAGTGCAATTGATTTTCTTTTCTTAATGATGGTTTTGTTTTTGATTTCAAATTTTGGCCAGTACCACACATTCAACCTCTTGAAGCAACACGAAGTTGATCTTTGCTTGGGATATCGCCTTGGAGATTTGACTTGTTTTTCATCACAAGCCGATCAATTCAAGTGAGTGGGTTTAAGTATCAAATAAGAAATGAGAAGAGTCCCTTCACTCCTTATTTATAAGATTCAAAGGTGAAGAAAACAATGGTTTTAGTAATTAAATCATTAATTGTGATATGTTTTTGCATTAATTTATCTTATTCTTAGCTCAACATCGCTTTCAAGAAGAGGATCAAAGAACTTAAATATGTACATAAAAAAATATTTCAGCACTCATTCCTCAAGAGATTTAACAATACAGAAGAAGGAGAGCTCGTCGATAGAAAACTGTGAGATCCAATTGTTCAACCGAGTGAACCTGTTTAAGCCAAAAATTGTAGACCAAAGTTGATCGAACCACCAGATAGACCAAAGACGATCGGAGGATACAAGAACGAGACTTAGATAGAAACTAGACAAAAAGGACATTCATGTTAATAGTCACAAGAGAGCAATCCAAGGAAAATCTGGTTCCCTAACATCTTCAACCATCGCAGAGGCATACAAAGATCCCTCATCAGGGGGTCCAGGATTTACAGGTGGGTAACTGGCAGGCCCATAAATGTCAAAATCAGCCTGCCGAGCTGATCCAATCTATTCGAGAGGATTTCAGCCAATTGAGTTGATCTTGTCTATCTAAAGCCAATTAACCAATAGAGCAATTGGACGATTGACTCATATATGTAAAATATCAACAAAATCATAATAGAAGCCACATAAAAGATGAGACAAAATTATAACATCACGATATGGTACCATAGAGGAATCATATTATGATTAAGGCACAAACTATTAGTATTCATTATTGTATACTCGACCCTCTCTCTCTCTCTTCTTATCTTATATTCCTTTGGTGTGATTCACGAACAAATCATAATTCAAAACTAGGCCTATATTTTTCAGCCAAAAGGACATCCTTATTTCAATTGAAAGATTTATTTTTTTATTAGAATATTTTAAGGGATACTTTCACAAAAGAGCTCCCAGAGATATTTTTTGATTGTATCTTATATCACCCCTAAATCAATATAAGATTTTAAGGGCCTGTTCGTTTAGCTGTAAAATAAGCATACTATACCAAATGCAAGAATTTTAAGTTTTTTGGCAATTGATTGAAAGAAAAGAAAAAATCTAAAATAATCTGTTGAGGGTTTTAGGTTTCTCATAATGTTTTTTTTTTTTTTTTTTTTGTATTTCAAATTTTTCCATGTCAAGTGAACCAACATGTCTTTTTGGACGGCGATGAGATACTTGGATCTTGAGAAGTACTTAAAATCTTTAAAAGAAATTTTTTTTTAAAAAAAATATGAGAATTATAAATCTTTATTTTTTTAATTTAACAAAAACTTTTTTTTTAA
The DNA here is from genome assembly GCA_002079205.1 of Phalaenopsis hybrid cultivar. Lineage (NCBI taxonomy): Eukaryota > Viridiplantae > Streptophyta > Magnoliopsida > Asparagales > Orchidaceae > Phalaenopsis > Phalaenopsis hybrid cultivar. The sequence continues at coordinate 79,224 of JXCR01062970.1, read as the reverse complement.
AAAATAAACACTAACAGATGTGATTACAAAATACTTCACATCATAAAACTTTATAAAAAGAAAGAACAAAAATGATTTCCCAAATAAAATTATTATTGCATTCTGAAACATATGATCTGTCAGAACTTGCGGACGTCCAATCACCGGTGCCCACGTCGCCCGCCGCTGACATGTATGACAACGTGGCCGCCGATGGTTGGCTCGTCCGGACATGTGGTATCAAGATAGAACATTTTATCACTGAACAGACCCAAGTTTTAATTCTATGCCATCACCAAAACTAGCTTTAATCAATCATGAAGAGAACACGCTTCAAAAAACAATTCAATGAAAACGGCGCATAAATAAATATGCAAGGTTCACTAAACAAACAAAATCATATCCGAATATAGAAAAACATGGGTCCCAAACAAAGTTCAGCTCAGCAGTTAAAAAAATAAGTTCAGACAAAGATTTCATCACTAGAGAAGAAAAGGTACAGCCAAAAATAAACTGACAATTCAATCTAGAACTTAAGTTCATGAGGCTTCATGCCATCTTTAAGAGAAAATCTCGCACCTAAATAAGAGCGAAGATCTGGTACTGCGTCAATGGCTTTCAACAATGGCTCGTCCACAGCTTTCTGATCATCTTTCCTGTCTTGCGGTAGAGATTTCTTCTCCTATTTTTTCGAAATAAAACAGAGTTTGATAACAAGGAAGAGCAAAGTTCAGGGGTTAGATATGTAAATATATAAGAATTGGGTGATGTTTATGTATGGCATCAGTTCACAAAAATACCTCTTTATCAGCTTCAAAGAATTCTCCCTCAGTTTTCTTCTTCTTCTTTTCCTTTTCTTTGCTGAATAACTTGTCAGTGAATTTGTCGACATTGATCCCAGAAATATCAACCTTTGTTGACGTGCCAATGACGTAGGCCTGGTTTACACGTCTAAGGGGTACTCCATTGATCTTAAAGGGGCCTATGAAAAGGTGAAAAACAATAAAATTTAACTATATAGGCGATACATCTACCATTTGAATGGACTAAAAATAGAGATTTTACATCAAAAAATATCAAATATAACAAACCTATCACTAAGCTCAAACTGGATTTTACTGAATTAGCATACATGAAAATCAGAGTTGTCTGGCTCAATATTGTCTTTAATCTAATATTGCATTATTTAATAATAAAAAAAGAGTTTGTTTTGGTTTTTATACATTAATAAGTTGATGTTCTCTGAAGAACAAGAATGTTATTCATATACTGAACTAACATTTTTTGCTCTGGCTGCAGTAAATATTCTTAACTGGTGATTCCTCTTCCAAAATTTCCAAAATTTCCAAAATTCAACATGACAATGAGTTGGGCATATTTTAGCAAAATGTCCAAAATGGGGTTTTGGTTTCAGGCTCTTATTAATTTAATGTTTCACAATATGATCATGCATAGATCCAAATTGAATTTCATACACATGCAAGGTCATTGAGTGTTTACAAAAAAAAAAAAAGTATTCGAAGTCAGCTTAGAACTGATATTTCCCATAGTTAGGACAATAAAAAATGTAGAAGAATAATTAGAATAATGCAAGATACAGCACAAAATAAAGGTTTAGAAGTAATAGAACGAAGATAAATTACATTAGGAGAATTTTAATGATTATGAAATTGAGTGATATCAAACTGTGTATGGTTTATATAGATTGCATTTATTATAGAAAATAATGAGAAATAAATACATAATTTTATGTAGTTTGCATAATTTTAATAGATTTATATTCAATGGATTTAAAGAAAAAAATATAATATAACAGCAATTAGAATAATTGCACTTTATGCATATAAACTGTGGATAACTAAGGCTCCAAAATATTTTTTCCTGGCTTTACTTGCTTTAACTAGGGCTGTCAAAACACCTCTTTGTTCGCGAACATCTAGTGTCCGGCTTGTTAAGAAGCTCGTGTTCGATTCTTCGCTAAGTTACCGAACCAAACACAAGTATTATTTTTGCGCTTATTTATAAATGAGCCTAACAAGAACAAAGATTTGTTTGTTTGTGTTCAGCTCATTTTGGCTCAAAACACTACTCATATATCTATATACAAATATAATCAATTAAAATTATTAATTAAAAGAATAGAATAGTAATATATTAAATTATATTTAAATTATGTTTTAATATAAACAATAAGATTTAAATCTTGCCCCAACCTTTAACATCCTACGCTTATGTGACTAGGGTTGTCAAAATGACTGCTTGTTCGCGAGTAGCTCATGTTCGGCTCGCTAAGCAAATAATTCGAACACGAACACATTTTTTGTGTTCGAAATATAAATAAGCCGAACGCAAACTGAGTCTGGGCACACTCGTGTTTGNTGACTACTTGTTCGCGAGTAGCTCATGTTCGGCTCGCTAAGCAAATAATTCGAACACGAACACATTTTTTGTATTCGGAATATAAATAAGCCGAATAAGTCGAACACAAACTGAGTCTGGGCAAGCTCGTGTTCGACTTGTTTACACCCGTAGCTTTGACATTAGAGTTAATTCTAAAATGTAAGGCATAACAACAATGAGAAGAAGTTCAATTACAATTAGTTTAACTATACACAGTCTAATTGCGCAATTTGATGCATGTCTTGAAGCCGACAATAGCAAAATTCTGAATAAAAGAGCTTTGAGGCAACAGCCTGGGCTAGGTGTACGCCACACATTCCTTGACGCACCCCTGGCCTCAATTCCTCTGAGGAATGCACCTCTCGCACTTCATATTTTCTCCCNAATTAGTTTAACTATACACGGTCTAAATTGCGCAATTTGATGCATGACTTGAAGCCCACTATAGCAAAATTCCGAATAAAAGAGCTTTGAGGCAACAGTCTGGGCTAGGTGTACGCCACACATTGCTTGACGCACCCCTCGCCTCAATTCCAGTGAGGAATGCACCTCTCGCACTTCATATTTTCTCCCTTATTAGATGGTTCNCTCAACGAGACAAATCCAATGAGCCAAAAATCACTCAATTTCAACATCGACTCAAATGTACTTCAAACGACGCCTAATCGAGGGAAGCTCTCTGAGCCATCCGATCAAAGTGGTTCATATTCAAACATTCATTGCACCCAGAACTCTATAAATAGATCATCATCCCTCTCATGAGGGAGGAGACTTTGATACTGGATAAAGGAGCTGAACTATGACATCACCTCGTCGCCCCCATCAATCACCTCCGACAATCGCCAACCATAGGTCGTCAACTGCCGCCGACCATCTTTGGTCGATTATCACCAATCACCATCGGTTACCGCTTGTCCCTTGCAATAAGCTTATCCGCACATCGACGTTGTAATTCGGAACAAGGGATGACTTTATAATCATCAACTTATAGTGAAGTTTTATAATTAAGCCAAACTCCGTGATTTTTTCACTTTTTGAGTTTTCCAAGAAAAAAATTCTAGTGTTTCTACTAATTGTTTTTGTTCTATCTGATTGTGTGTTGAATCTTCGTGCAACACTAAAACAATCTATTACTCTGCTGTTGTGAATCTTCTAACGTGCATCAATAGTCTTTGTAGCTAGGACAAATATAATGATGACGATGAATATTCATCAAACGCGCTTCAATCAGCTGGAAAATAATCTTAAATTGAAAATTTTTACTCAACTTAAATCTTATTCAAGACAAATTAGAAGTTTGTTTTTGTTAAAATGTGCTCATTAGAACTCAACAAGATAATCGTAGAATTCATTCTTATCCCATGCAGCAGACCTATATTACAAAAAAGTTCAAAAGCAAACAAAATCTTAAATAACTAGAAATATGCACCTTAGAACCATATTTATGTACCTCAAGATATATAAACATATTCTATAAAGTTTAAATATGTATCATGGGTTGTGTAAAATGGAAAAAACTAAATAAATAATAGAAAATTACACACANATGGGGTGCTTAAATATAATTAATGCCAGATAATTCATTGTTGATCCGACTCCAACAATTCCTCATCATCCGGCACGAATCTCAAGGCATGACACGGATCTCAAGACTCCTTTGAACAAGAAATATTCAAATATAGATAAAAAGTCATCCATAGGTCTGATTTCAACAAACTTACAGTCAAACTAACCGGCTCGATAAAACGAACCCAATGGTACGAACATTGATTCAATCTAAACCAAATCAAGTCATAATCAAACAATTAAACCATGTTTCAGAAATTTTCCGGACACATTTGAAAGGTTAAATAAATGTTGAATACGGCGAGTTCATAGTCAAATTAAATATCTCAACGAGACAAATCCAATGAGCCAAAAATCACTCAATTTCAACATCGACTCAAATGTACTTCAAACGAAGCCTAATCGAGGGAAGCTCTCCGAGCCATCCGATCAAAATGGTTCATATTCAAACATTCATTGCACCCAGAACTCTATAAATAGATCCTCATCCCTCTCATGAGGGAGGAGGAGACTTTGATACTGGATAAAGGAGCCGAACTATGACATCACCTCGTCACCCCCATCAATCACCTCCGACAATCGCCAACCATAGGTCGTCAACTGCCGCCGACCATCTCTGGTCGATTATCACCAATCACCATCAGTTACCGCTTGTCCCTTGCAATAAGCTTATCCGCACATCGACGTTGTAATTCGGAAGACTTTGTAACCTTTTCACGTTGTTGAACAAGGGATGACTTTATAATCATCAACTTATAGTGAAGTTTTATAATTAAGCCAAACTCCGTGATTTTTTCACTTTTTGAGTTTTCCAAGAAAAAAATTCTGGTGTTTCTACTAATTGTTTTTATTCTATCTGATTGTGTGTTGAATCTTCGTGCAACACTAAAAGAATCTATTACTCTGCTGCTGTGAATCTTCTAACGTGCATCAATAGTCTTTGTAGCTAGGACAAATATAATGATGATAATGAATATTCAACAATCGCGCTTCAATCAGCTGGAAAATAATCTTAAATTGAAAATTTTTACTCAACTTAAATCTTATTCAAGACAAATTAGAAGTTTGTTTTTGTTAAAATGTGCTCATTAGAACTCAACAAGATAATCGTTGAATTCATTCTTATCCCATGCAGCAGACCTACATTACAAAAAAGTTCAAAAGCAAACAAAATCATAAATAACTAGAAATATGCACCTTAGAACCATATTTATGTACCTCAAGATATATAAACATATTCTATAAAGTTTAAATATGTATCATGGGTTGCGTAAAATGGAAAAAACTAAATAAATAATGGAAAATTACACACGTCCCACCGATTTCCTAAATATTTACATATCTAACACCTACACTTTTTTATTTACATTTATACCACCCAAAATTTTCATATCACATAAAAAATACAACTACTGTAACTTTTTAAAAAGCAAAATACAATTTTAACTCATGAGTAAGGTTCAATATATGTTAAAGTTGAAGTGTAAGTGCTAGATATGTAAATACATCAGAATTGAGTCGTATGTATGTAAATCTTCTATTAAATAAATAAACATCAGCAGATGAAAGTAAAGATTGAGGAATAATGTTGAAAAAAGCATTTTGAGTTGCAATAAGCAATGATAATTGAAGCTCAAAACTCCAATCACCGTCACACCATAATATTTCAAAACTCAATTAACGAAGCATCAATAGCACCACTCCTTATGCCAAATCACAATGGTTACGATATTCAATAAAAGATCCATGCAATAATGTATCGAAAAAATTCAATTTTGTAAATAATTCAATATAATGATAAGTGAAGCTCAAAACTCTAATCACCAACATACCTTAATATTTCAAAACTCAATTAATGAAACATCAATAACACCACTCCTTGTACCAAATCAAAATGGTTACAATTATCATAAAGCCAATCTATGCAGTAATATATCGTAAAACTTCAATTGTGAAAAAATAGTCTTCAGATGTCTTCAAAAACATCATTTACACATAGTTGAAGCTAAAATTATCTCCAACAGAGATGCAGAATATTTCTAATCAAGTTGGGGAAACCACTTACCAAGAAATATTTCAACCAGTCATATCAGTAATAACGCATGCAAATCGGGCCCTTAGACATATAACTNATATATATATATATATATATATATATATATATATATATATATATATATATATATATATATATGTTGATATTTTTTTACCCTTTATTTTGACTTCTAGTAAATAATGAGGCTTACACCTAAGACAATCTTGAGTCTTAAACCTGGCCCCACGAGCAAAACCGAAGTAATACCTAAATATGCAAAATTTAAACATTGGAATTATATATTTCTCATAAGAATATTTTACATGGCTTCTAAAAAAACACGCCATTCTACAAATTTTAAGCAAACTATCTTATTATTTAATTCTTTATTTGATTTATTTAATAGCAATGGGGCATACTTATAAGACAATTTAGTCTTAAGCCTGGCCTCACGCACAAAACCACCCTAATATCCAACTGCACAAATTTAAACATTGGAAGTATAAATTTCTCATAATAATAGTTTACTTAATTTTCAGAAAAAGATGCCATTCTACAAATTTTAAGCATTCTATCTTATTTGTTAATTCATTATTTGATTTATTTAATAATAAACAAAGAATAGGCTATTATATTAAAATTATATAAGATTCATAAAATATCAATTTCAATCATTTTGTTGACTCATAACAATGCCCAACAATTATTTACAAGCTGCCCACAACTCTTACAGCACTTTAAAGAACATTTTTAACAAATATTTTATCAATAACTCAGCGCAAAATAGTATCATATAGCATTGAGAATAAAAAACGTGAGACATTAACGCCAAATGAATTTTAAGATGTTAAACAATTAGGCATTAATGAGTATAAGGATGGGCAAAAAACTAAAAAATTTGAGTGATAAACTGGTGTATAAGAAAATGAGAATAATATGCATTGATGGTAAGACATAATAAACTTACGAATTAGACATGTCAAATAAACGTGAGAAACACAGTAATAAAGATAACAAATAGATAACAAGAAAGTAAAGATAACTGAACATTTTGCAGAAATACTGATCTATTAGAGTAAAAAGGCAATGTGGTGCTTAAATATAATTAATGCCAGATAATTCATTGTTGATCCAACTCCAACAATTCTTCATCATCCGGCACGATTATCGAGACACCTTTGAGTAAGAAATATTCAAATATAGATAAAAAGTCATCCATAGGTCCGATTCCAACAAACTTATAGTCAAACTAACCGGCTCGACGAAACGGACCCAATGGTACCAACATTGATCCAATCTAAACCAAATCAAGTCATAATCAAACAATTAAACCATGTTTCAGAAATTTTCCGGACACATTTGAAAGGTCAAATAAATGTTGAATACGGCAAGTTCATAGTCAAATTTAATATCTCAACGGGACAAATCCAATGAGCCAAAAATCACTCAATTTCAACATCGACTCAAATGTACTTCAAACGACGTCTGATCGAGGGAAGCTCTCTGAGCCATCCGATCAAAGTGGTTCATATTCAAATATTCATTGCACCCAGAACTCTATAAATAGATCATCATCCCTCTCATGAGGGAGGAGGAGATTTTGATATTGGATAGAGGAGCTGAACTCCAACATCACATTGTCGCCGCCGTCAATCACCTCCGACAATCGTCAACCATAAGTGGTCAACCGCCGCCGACCATCTCTAGTCAGTTATCACCAATCACCATCGGTTGCCGCTTGTCCCTTGCGATAAGTTTATCCGCACATCGACGTTGTAATTCAGAAGACTTTGTAACCCTTTTAAGTTGTTGGACAAGAGATGACATTATAATCAACTTATAGTAGAGTTTTATAATTAAGCCACTCCGTGATTTTTTTTCCCTTTTTGAGTTTTCCACAAAAAAATTTCTGGTGTCTCTACTAATTATTTTTCTTCTATCTGATTGTGTGTTGAATCTTCGTGTAACACTAAAACAATTTATTACTCTATTGTTGTGAATCTTCTAACGTGCATCGATAGTCTTTGTAGCTACGACAAATATAATGATGACGATGAATATTCAACAAATGCTAGCTTCAAGCAGCTGGAAAATAAACTTAAATTGAATTTTTTGCTCAACTTAAATCTTATTCAAGACAAATTAGAAGTTTGTTTTTGTTAAAATGTGCTCATTAGAACTCAACAAGATAATCGTTGAATTCATTCTTATCCCATATAGCAGACCAATATTGCTAAAAGTTCAAAAGCAAACAAAATCTTAAATAACTCGAAATATGCACATTAGAACCATATTTAGGTACCTCAAGATATATGAACATATTCTATAAAGTTTGAATATGTATCATGGGTTGTGTGAAATGGAAAAACTAAATAAATAATGGGAAATTACACACGTACCACCGATTTCCTAAATGTTTACATATCTGACACCTACACTTTATTATTTACATTTATACCAACCAAAATTTTCATATCACATAAAAAATACAACTACTTTAACTTTTGAAAAAGCAAAATACACATTTTAATTCATGTGTAAGGTTCAATATATGTTAAAGTTGAAGTGTAAGTGCTAGATATGTAAATACATAAGAACTGAGTCGTATGTATGTAAATCTTCTATTAAATAAATAAACATCAGCAGATGAAAGTAAAGATTGAGGAATAATGTTGAAAAAAGCATTTTGAGTTGCAATAAGCAATGATAATTGAAGCTCAAAACTCCAATCACCGTCATACCATAATATTTCAAAACTCAATTAATGAAGCATCAATAGCACCACTCCTTATGCCAAAGCAAAATGGTTACAATATTCATCAAAAGAATCCATGCAATAATGTATCGAAAAAATTCAATTTTGTAAAAATTCAATATAATGATAATTGAAGCTCAAAACTCTAATCACCAACATACCTTAATATTTCAAAACTCAATTAATGAAACATCAATAGCACCACTCCTTGTACCAAATCAAAATGGTTACAATTATCATAAGGCCAATCTATGCAATAATATATCGTAAAACTTCAATTGTGAAAAAATAGTCTTCAGATGTCTTCAAAAACATCATTTACACACTGTTGAAGCTAAAATTATCTCCAACAGAGATGCAGAGTACTTCTAATCCAGTTGGGGAAACCACAATTAAGATTGCTTTGTTTCTTGTAAATAAATTAAAAGGTAAAACGGAGCAGATTTACCAAGAAATATTTCAACCAGCCATATCAGTAATAACGCATGCAAATCGGGTCCTTAGACATATACCTTGCCTCAACTGTGTCCAACCAAAAACTCTTAAAAAGCTAAGGAGTAGCGCACCACTACCGAACCAAAACTTAAAATTTACTTCAAAATCAAGTTGCTTCTCACAGATTAGGTAAGTAAATAAACCAACAATGTATGAAATCTCACCGGTAACCAGAAGCAATCCAGAAGGTAGCTGCTTTAGGAAAACAACCCTCTTTCCCATAAACCTCCCGGCCAGAAGAATCAGTACCGTGCCTGGTGTGATACTCGCCCTAGTACCAAAATGCGCGCATCAAAAAACCACCGGACATGCATCATAGACAGNTCCCATAAACCTCCCGGCCAGAAGAATCAGTACCGTGCCTGGTGTGATACTCGCCCTAGTACCAAAATGCGCACATCAAAAAACCACCGGACATGCATCATAGACAGAAAAAAACCACATTTCCCAAGAGAAACAGCAGTAGCAAAAGATTTCACAGACCTGAGCTTGGTTGGCTTGTGCTTGCGGTGAGTGCGGGTAGAAACTTTGACATCATCGGCTGGATAATACTTCGGTGGCTTCTCCGCAGGTTTCTCTGGTTTCTCCTTCGGATCATGGTGAGGAAACTTGCCGCCGTTCTTCGCTTTGATTGCCCAAAGGCCCCGCTTGTGATACATCTTTGAGCGGGATAGCTTCCCGATCCCGCGGATCAGATCAGGATTACGGCTTGTGGTTCTCGGCTTCCTTGGAGCCATCTCGGAACGATGGAGGCGATGATCGGGAGGATGAATGGAGGAGCACAATAAACCCTAGATAGACGTGATTTATAGAGTATAATTGTCCGAAACCTAATCGATTGCCGTCAAAAAAGTTTTAACCAAAATGGACGGTACGATGAGGAGGTAACCAAAATAATTTTTTTAAATTTATTATTTCCCTTTTGAATTCTAGAATGGGTCTAATTATTGCGTGCGCAGCATGCAGACTCTCCGATCGCAGCCGCGCATTGAGCCTGTATGACAGTGAGACCCACAGTCATACAACCGTAATTTGATCGAAGAGCTCACGCAGCTCTATGTGCGCTCTCCGCACGCAATAATCACTCCTAAAAAGACGAGTAACAAATTAAAGAACGATACCGCAACAATTAAATTATAACAATTTCATCATAAATGCAAGAGAGATAATTTCATCCTAAATGAATTTTCAAACAAATTTCTCGAGTGCAACAAACAATTAACATAATTCTTAAATTACAAAATCATTTTTATTCTAATAGAACGAGAGATGGATGATGCAATGGATAAAAAATTTGTAATGCTCGTACTTAATTTATACTTAATTTTAATTAATTATATTAATTAAAAAACTAAAATTTTGAATAAATATTTAATTTTTTATGTAAAATAAAATTTTCATTTGCACTTAATTTTTCATATAATATTAATAAACAAGTTAAAATTTTCAAATAATACTTAATTTTTAATACAAAATTATTAACAAATGATCATATCATTCTAAATAAATATGAGATTGAATAGATTTTAAACTAAAATCTAACAAACTTATACCAAACAAATAAATTAATATATGTTATAAATAAGTATTCCTGCAATCAAATAAAATAATTACTAAAATAAAAAATAAAAATAAAAAAAAAAACAACCTTCAGAGCGAAGCAATGTCGCCACNAAGAATGATGCCGCAACAATTAAATTATAACAATTTCATCATAAATGCAAGAGAGATAATTTCATCCTAAATGAATTTTCAAACAAAATTCTCGAGTGCAACAAATAATTAACATAATTCTTAAATTACAAAATCATTTTTATTCTAATAGAACGAGAGATGGATGATGCAATGGATAAAAAATTGTTTTAGCTTACTTAAGTATACTTATGCTAATAGAGTTTCTTATGCTACTAGTATAAACCTTAAACATGTACAGCAGCTAGGGCTGTAGTATATCTGAGTCAAGTATGTCATAGTTTGGACAGAGTTGTAAAATTGGCTCAAAGATCTTAAATTGCTCGAAAATCAGATTGAATTGTAGCTTGGATCAAACCATTCGAGCCGAGCTATGAGCCAAATTATATAATTGAATTTATTACGATCTGATTTCAATCCATCCTCGGCTCGTATCAGGATCAAAATAAATTCTTTTGTATTTACGTATTTAAAACCTAAATTTTTAGTTTTAATTGCAACGAATCGTCAGCTCGTTTAGTTAGGGATTTTCCCTTGAGCGGAATGGCTGGGGTTCAAGTCCCCTCATTTCACAAAAACAATTACAACTTTTGTTGGTAAGCTGGTCCGGGCCGGGCAGGCCAAGTCTAATTTGAGTTGTACCAATTTAGTACAAAAAATGACATTCAAGCAGGCTTGTTTACAATTCAAGTCAGCTTAAAAATTAAATTGATCCTCACAGGATCGGATTGAAATTTAGGATGATTGATGCACGATCCAATTTCAAGTCAATCTTGGATTAGCTTGAAATCAAATCGTTCACACCACTAAGTTTGGGCACTGCTCGGTTGAATCAAGCGTTATTCATGTTCAGCGCAAACTTGAGTTAAACTTACATATTTGACTTTGTTAAAATTTGTAATGCTCGTACTTAATTTGTACTTAATTTTAATTATTTATATTAATTAAAAAACTAAAATTTTGAATAAATATTTTATTTTTTGTGTAAAATAAAATTTTAATTTGCACTTAATTTTTCATATAATATTAATAAACAAGCTAAAATTTTCAAATAATACTTAAATTTTAATATGAAATTATTAACAAATGATCATTTCAATCTAAATAAATATCAGATTGAATAGATTTTAAACTAAAATCTAACAAATTCATACCAAACAAATAAATTAATATATGTTATAAATAAGTATTCCTGCAATCAAATAATATAATTACTAAAATAAAAAATAAAAATAAAAAAAAACAACCTTCAGAGTGAAGCAATGTCGTCACTTGACAAGCTGAATTAAATTATATTTGAAGACATCATTTCTAATTTCAAAATTCCCAAAAAGAAATCAACCAAAGCCAACCTCATAACTACAGCCTGCTTAGCAACCTATACAAAGTAGAATGGCTTGAGCCAAATCAGAATCATTCAAGCAACTTAAGAACTCCTGACTTTCATGCAGTATAAATCCACCATTAAAACACAGAATTATACATATCTTGAATCACAGAAAACATCTAAACAGAATTTCATATTTCAAAAGATGTAAAAATGANAGCAACCTATACAAAGTAGAATGGCTTGAGCCAAATCAGAATCATTCAAGCAACTTAAGAACTCCTGACTTTTATGCAGTATAAATCCACCATTAAAACACAGAATTATACATATCTTGAATCACAGAAAACATCCAAACAGAATTTCATATTTCAAAAGATGTAAAAATGCCGGCCGGTGTCTGCACCTGAACAATATTATATAATGAAGTGCTAAAAGCTTAAGCACCTTCTGGCTGGATAAATGGGTTGGCGATTTCATCTGTGCCGTCCGTCGGCGAAACAAGCATCACAGCAGTTCCCCTGCAAACCTGTAGCAAAATGGAACCAAGCACTCAAATCATGCTCTTAACATGCAGCGAATTGCACAAAGGGATAATATTATTTGGCAAATTTGCATGCATATCTCACTCATTTCCTACGTATCGACATATCTAACATCTATACTTCAATTTTTAGATACAGAACATCTTACCAATGCATGAAAAGACATACTTCACCTTTTGAAGTAAAAATGGCCGTATTTTTTATACGACATGAATGATTGCAAAGTTTAGGTGTTAAATGTGCAAATACAAAGGAATTCCGTGGTATGCATGTAAGTGCCATTTAAACATATAATCATTATGTGTAAATGCAAAGTTTAGATGTTAAACGTGTAAATACAAAGGAATTGTGTGGCCATATCATCTTTATTGATGAATAAACAAAACAATTTAAGGAGCCGGGTGCGACGAAAAAAGAATCCTAGACATTTTCATATTTCAGAATATATAAATTTAATTCATACCACAACCATATGCCAAGTAAGAAAATAAATGTGCATTTACCTGACTACTTTTNCGAAAAAAGAATCCTAGACATTTTCATATTTCAGAATATATAAATTTAATTCATACCACAACCATATGCCAATTAAGAAAATAAATGTGCATTTACCTGACTACTTTCCGGCATTTTATTTATTTATAGATTTAAACATATGAAAATAATGACAGTTGACAGCGAAATGCGTTGTTAAGGGAAGAAGGCTGGTTTTCTTTGTCATATAATATAGCAATGCCTAAGAAATTCAGCATAGCCACTATGCACCCCATATNTCCGGCATTTTATTTATTTATAGATTTAAACATATGAAAATAATGACAGTTGACAGCGAAATGCGTTGTTAATTTTTTTAAGGGAAGAAGGCTGGTTTCCTTTGTCATATAATATAGCAATGCCTAAGAAATTCAGCACAGCCACTATGCACCCCATACCATTCGCTGAAGGTCAGTGTATCAGACTATTGCCACTAAATAATAAAAGCTAAAAAAATCTACATAAATACCACACAATTCTAAGGTATTTACATATCTAACAACTAAAATTTGATATTTACATTTGTAACACTTTGGTATCATAATCTAAAATATAANATTTACATATCTAACAACTAAAATTTGATATTTACATTTGTAACACTTTGGTATCATAATCTAAAATATAACATATTAACATCTTAATACAGTAAAAATAAGAAACTATTTATAGTAAGANAAAAAAAAAAAAAAAAAAAAAAAAAAAAAAAAAAAAAAAAAAAAAAAAAAAAAAAAAAAAAAAAAACAACTTTTGTTAGTAAGCTGGCCGGGCCGACCAAGCAAGCTGGGCAGGCCAAGTCTAATTTGACTTGTACCAATTTAGCACAAAAAATGACATTCAAGCTAGCTTGTTTAGAATCCGAGTCAGCTTAAAAATTGAATTGATTCTCACAGGATCGGATTGAAATTTAGGATGATTAATGCACGATCCTATTTCAAGTCAATCTTGGATTGGCTTGAAATCAAATCGTTCACACCACTAAGTTTGGGCACTGCTCGGTTGAATTAAGGGTTATTCATGTTCAACATAAACTTGAGATAAACTTTCACATATTTGACTTTGTTAAAATTTGTAATGCTCATATTTAATTTGTACTTAATTTTAATTATTTATATTAATTAAAAAACTAAAATTTTGAATAAATATTTAATTTTTCATGTAATATAAAATTTTGATTTACACTTAATTTTTCATATAATATTATAAACAAGTTAAAATTTTCAAAAAATACTTAATTTTTAATATAAAATTATTAACAAATGATCATATCATGAGATTGAATAGATTTTAAACTAAAATCTAACAAATTTATACCAAACAAATAAATTAATATATATTATAAATAAGCATTCTTGCAATCAAATAATATATTTACTAAAATAAAAAAATAAAATAAAAAAAAACAACCTTTAGAGTGAAGCAATGTCGCCACTTGACAAGCTGAATTAAATTATATTTGAAGACATCATTCCTAATTTCAGGATTCCCAAAAAGAAATCAACCAAAACCACCCTCATAACTACAGCCTGCTTAGCAACCTATACACAGTATTATGGCTTAAGCCAAATCAGAATCATTCAAGCAACTTTAAGAACTCCTGACATTTATGCAGTATAAATCCACCATTAAACACAGAATTATACATATCTTGAATCACAGAAAACATCTAAACAGAATTTCATATTTCAAAAGATGTAAAAATGCCGGCCGGTGTCTGCACCTGAACAGTATTATATAATGAAGTGCTAAAAGCTTAAGCACCTTCTGGCTGGATAAATGGGTTGGCGATTTCATCTGTGCCGTCCGTCGGCGAAACAAGCATCACAGCAGTTCCCCTGCAAACCTGTAGCAAAATGGAACCAAGCACTCAAATCATGCTGTTAACATGCAGGGAATTTTACAATGGGATAATATTATTTGGTAAATTTACATACATATCTCACTCATTTGCTATNGACATCCTCAAGTAGAATATTTTCATGCATTGGTGTTTGGGAGATATAAGGGCTAAGTGGAAGAGGGGCAGTTTGAGTGACAGCGTAACTGTCATTAAGTGCATCAAAAAAATGATATTTATTTGCACTCTCCCTCTGAACATCACATTTGGGATAGATTTTAAAAGGATGTGACATTCATGGAGTTGTAGTATTTTCTGGTAACATGTGAGTGGCACAGATAACCCTTTTTATTGAAAGCATACCCAAAAAAAAATATATTTGATAGATTTATGANTGTTGAAGAAGAAACTGTTGTTAAAAAAAATGTGGCGGCTATTAAAAAAAAAAAAAAAAAGAAATAGTTAGACCACAGTTTTTTAGCATTCACCGCAGGTAGTCAGGTGATGGAAAAACACAGCTTTTTGCTGCAACTTTTTTATAGCGTAAGCAAAATGCAGTTTTGAAAACTGCAGCGCTGCACCACACCGCCACCGTACCGCCGCCCCAAACGCACCCTAAAGTCTCCAAATGGCGAGTTTTCAAANAAAAAAAAAAAATAGTTAGACCACAGTTTTTTAGCATTCACTGCAGGTAGTCAGGTCTGATGGAAAAACACAGCTTTTTGCTGCAACTTTTTTAGAGCGTAAGCAAATTGCAGTTTTGAAAGCTGCAGCGCTGCACCACACCGCCACCGTACCGCCGCCCCAAACGCACCCTTTAAAGTCTCCAAATGGCAAGTTTTCAAACTTTTTTTATCATCATTGATTTGAATTTACAAGTAAATCTGAACATAGGATACATGACATTAAAATTTATGATACTTGATTTTATCATGGGAAATTTACATGCATATAATTATACATATGATATTAAAAATTTGGTTGTTATACACATCATATAATTATGAAAGTTTTAGATGTGTNCATTAAAATTTATGATACTTGATTTTATCATGGGAAATTTACATGCATATAATTATACATATGATATTAAAACTTTGGTTGTTATACACATCATAT
Organism: Phalaenopsis hybrid cultivar; assembly: GCA_002079205.1. Taxonomy (NCBI): domain Eukaryota; kingdom Viridiplantae; phylum Streptophyta; class Magnoliopsida; order Asparagales; family Orchidaceae; genus Phalaenopsis; species Phalaenopsis hybrid cultivar. Next base: position 62,940 of record JXCR01062970.1, on the reverse strand, counting down.
AATTATGAAAGTTTTAGATGTGCAAATACAAAAGAATTATGCGGTATGTATGTAAATGCCCCTTCTATTATTTTTTCATTAGGAGCTACAAACAACATATCTTGGCTTGGCTGAGGACCACAGATTATAAATGAAGCTTGCTGCTAATTATAATCATGCTCATCATTATTTTTATATCAAATAAGTATCAGAAAAAACTTGTTTATTCATGGTGAAGTACTTTTCAGATATGAGATCTCAACAATAAGACAATATGTGATGGAATGATAGACCATATGCAGACACTCAACGCAAGGTGTGCATGATGAATCCATATTTAATAGC
>JXCR01062970.1:39956-54005 GCA_002079205.1 Phalaenopsis hybrid cultivar | reverse complement strand
TATATATATATATATATATATATATATATATATATATATATATATATATATAAACCATTATCTTGGCTAAGTTTTGGAGTGTTTGTGTATGTTAAGGTGTGCATTCGATTGATTTAGGTTATTAGATCTATACATTAGTTAAATTAATTAATAAAAAATATTTATCTAAAAATTCAATTGATATAACTAAACTAAGGTGTTTAATTGATTCAACTTTGTTATGTACGAAACAAAACTTTAGTAATTTTACCAATCAACCCCAATGAAACCTTGGTCCTATGATTTGGGGGCTCTGGTCTCCCTTACCCATATGGTGACACGAGTTCTATTTGCACAACCTCACTAACCCCTAATTCCCTTAAGACTCACCACCGCAAAAAATTTACCATATCTGCCTTGATGCGTGCTAGAAGATTTGTGGTGGTTGAGTAATGATTATTTATTATCTTGACATTGCATGAAAAATCAGTGCACACTTGGGTAATTAAGACGAAGTACACAGAAGACACCTCAACTTTTTACGTGAAAAAACCTTGAAAAGGGAAAACCAGAGTGTCTAGCCTAGTTGAAATAATCTACTATGAGTGGTGAGAACACTTGTCTATTCTTCTTCTAAATTAGAGAGATGGATTTACAAAAATAGTGTATCTATAATCTGGCTGTAGTTCTTGGCGACAGCAGATTGCAAGGGCTACAGTTGATTGTCGCGGAGGAAATAGTCTGTCATAAGTGTTGTAGTTGGTGACTGTAGCTCCAGTTTGTTGTAGAAGTCGTAGTTGATAATCATGACAATAGTTGGCTAGGTGAGTCGTAGGTGGTTGCTCCAGGAGTGTCATTTGGCCATAGAGGTTATATTAGGTAGATGCGGGAGCTACACGAGCTGTGGATCATAGCGGTCGGAGTTAGGAGCTACACTAGTTGTGGATCACATAGATCGTAGTTGGTCACGTGATTCGTAATAGTGAGTAGTAATGATACTGGTAGGCTGTGAGGGTCAGAGTCAAGAGTTGCACGAGCTGTCGACCACGTAAGTCATAGTTTGTCACATAGATCGTAATGGTGAGTAGTAATGACGTTCTTAGGCCATGTGAGTTGAAGTCAGAAGCTATACAAGTTATGAATCACGTAGGTCATAGTTGGGCACGTATGACATAGTGGTGATTTGTAATGACGTCTGTAGGCCGTGGGTGCCAGAGTCAGGAGCTGCACGAGCGTATGCAAAGTATGTCATTGCTCCATCTTCGAGATGTTTTGTTGTGCCCCGGTTCTCAGGTTGCTTCGTGACTTCGCAACGTCAGTTATTGCTTTGCATGGTGCTTCGCTGCAATGAGTTGGAAGCAGTTAATGGTAATCAGCGACTGACTACCTTCTATCATTCATAGGGGCTGGCTACCATCTGTCATTCATTCAAAAGGAGGGGTTAGCCTTCACTTATCCTTCTTCTATTATGCCTTAGATGACTTTAGCATTTCTATGAGAACTATTTAGTTGTTAACTAGTTGAATGAAGTGAGTCATTGTTTATTAAAAAGATGATTAGAGCTACATGCAATACTTAAGAGCTTATAGGCTTACTCAAGGACATTGAGATTTGATGACCATCCACAATCACATTGCTTCAACGAACAATTATCCTTAGTAATTTAACTCTTTTTACTTGATTTGGGATTCTTTTTTTATCATCTTATAACATCCTTATTTCATTGTTGACATCAATTTTTGATATCACGCACAATGAGTGTTTATTTAAACAACACGGGTTTGTGTCCAGCTTCCCACAGTCCAAGACATCAAATCAGACCTCCTGGTACATGCCTCGATTACAAAATTAGGATTGGTATCGATTTGGCCCTACCAGGGAAAATTCACCATAAAGTGGTGTTAGCCTTGACTCTGGATGTGTTCTAAGTCTGTTTTGATATTGAGAGACCCAACTCCATTAATCTGAAATCTTATGAGGCCAAGAGTGGTCACCAAAATCTTTCACACACATTTTGGAAAAATTTGTATTTGGACTGATTTCACCCCTGCACGGGTTTGAGGCGCCCTTCAACACCAAAAATCTAAGTTAAAACTCCTAAAATATTCATTTATGAGTTACGGGGTTGAATTTTAGCAGTACCCAACTTTTTGTGGCTTTCGAATCGACGAGGACCTTCCTACGGCCAACCGTGCAAAAATTAAGTTTTGGAACACCACACCCGCACTATGGTCCACCGCGAGCGTTATCAATAGTTTCCTGAACGAATGGTTGATCAAAGTACTAATTTTTGTAGTTATTGGACCATATTTCAGTCATGCTTGGTCCTCATAGCTCGCTGATCAAAGAAACCCTCCGCTAGACCGTCTACATGAAAAATCAGGGTTTTCAGGCCAGAATGGAGCTTAGGCGCCAGTCTCGGGCACCTACGTTCCCAAAACTTCATTCTGGAGCATTTTTTCGAGTTCTGGGAAAGTGGACTTCAGCCTATTGAGAGTGTTATTGACCCTATAATAAGCACAAAAATTTGATTATCTGATTGTGAATTGTTTCCGTAAGGTTCTCTTTGCAGTTATGTCTCTAAGGTAATTTTGATCTGATCTCATTTCGGGTGCATGCTTTGGTGCTGTCCACGCGAAGTTCACTTTATGAAAATTCTCCACTTTCATTCTCTCGTTTGTCTATTGCCCGACTTATATCCCTCATTTCGGTTCCTCTCCTTTCCGGATCATTCATTCTATCTGAGAGGGAGAGTTACTTGAATAAGGGAATAATACGAAGATTGTAAATAGACAAGCTAGTGACTCCTTCAAAAAATTAAAAGAGCGGAAAAAAAACAAAAGCATTCATTTTTATAGTTATTCTTCCAGAAAATCTCAATTAAACTCCACTCTAAAGCTCTCAGCCAAGATTAGAGCCAAACTAGACTTAGTTTAGTATCTTTAGCCTTTCGATCGACCTAAACCTACTATAATTTTGTTAAAAAGCTACATATCAAAGCAATGCATTCTTTTCTCTCCCAAATTTTAGTGACCAAATTAAGTTCTTATAGAACTNTCTGTACGAAACAAAACTTTAGTAATTTTACCAATCAACCCCAATGAAACCTTGGTCCTATGATTTGGGGCTTTGGTCTCCCTTACCTATCTGGTGACACGAGTTCTATTTGCATTAACCTCACTAACCCCTAATGCCCTTAAGGCTCTCCACCGCAAAAAAAATCTAATAATCAACACATATGCCTTGATGTGTGCTAGAAGATTTGTGGCGGTAGAGTAATGATAATTTATTATCTTAACATTACATGAAAAACCAGTACACACTTGGGTAATTAAGGAGAAGTACACAGAAGACACCTAAACTTTTTACGTGAAAAAACCTTGAAAAGGGAAAACCACAGTGTCTAACCTAGTTGAAATAATCTACTATGAATTGTGTGTCATTGCTCCATCTTCGAGATGTGTTGCTGTGCCCCGGTTCTCAGGTTGCTTCGTGATTTTGCAACGTCAGTTGTTGCTTTGCATGGTGCTTCGCTGCAAGGAGTTGGAAGCAGTTAATGGTAATCAGCGGCTGACTACCTTCTGTCATTCATTCAAAAGGAGGGGTTAGCCTTCACTTATCCTTCTTCTATTATGCCTTAGATGACTTTAGCATTTTTATGAGAACTATTTAGTTGTTAACTTATTGAATGAAGCGGGTCACTGTTTATTAAAAAGATGATTAGAGTTACATGCAATACTTAAAGGCTTACTCAAGGACATTGAGATTTGATGACCATCCACAATCACATTGCTTTAACGAACAATTATCCTTAGTAATTTAACTCTTTTTACTTGATTTGGGATTCTTTTTATATCATCTTATAACATTCTTAGTTCATTGTTGGCATTAATTTTTGATATCACGCACAATGGATGTTTATTTAAATAACACGGGTTTGTGTTCAGCTTCCCACAGTCCAAGACATCAAATTAGACCTCCCGGTACATGCCCTGATTACAAAATTAGGATCGGTATCGATTTGGCTCACCAGGGAAAATTCACTATAAAGTGGTGCTAGCCTTGAATCTGGATGTGTTCTAAGTATGTTTTGATATTGAGAGACCCAACTCCATTAATCTGAAATCACCCATGTATTTGGACTGATTTCACCCCTGCACAGGTTTTGGGCGCCAGTCAGAACCAAAAATCTCAGTTTAAAACCCCTAAATTATTCATTTATGAGTTAGGGGGTTGTATTTTAGCAGTACCCAACTTTTTGTGGCTTTTGAATCGACGAGGACCTTCCTACGGCCAACCATGCAAAAATTAAGTTTTGGAACACCACACTCGCACCGTGGTCCACCGAGAGCGTTAGCAATAGATTCCTCAACGAATGACTGATCAAAGTACTAATTTTTGTAGTTATTGGATCATATTCGAGTCATGCTTGATCCTCATAGCTCGCTGATCGAAGAAACCCTCTGCTAGACGGTCTGCATGAAAATCAGGGTTTTCGGGCCAGGCCGGTGCTTAGGTGCTAGTCCCGGGCAACTACGTTCCCAAAACTGCATTCTGGAGCATTTTTTAGAGTTCAGGGAAAGTAGGCTTCAGCCTATTGAGAGTGTTATTAAACCCATAACAAGCAAAAGAACTTGATTATTTGATTGTGAATTGTTTTCGTAAGGTTCTCTTCGCAGTTATGTCTCTAAGGTAATTTTGATCTGATCTCATTTCGGGGGTATTCTTTGATGTTGTCCACGCGAAGTTCACTTTATGAAAATTCTCCACTTTCGTTCTCTTGTTTATCTATTGCCCGACTTATATCTCTCATTTCAGTTCCTCTCTTTTTCGAATCATTCATTTTATCTGAGAGGGAGAGTTACTTGAATAAGGGAATGATATGAAGATTGTAAATAGACAAGCTAGTGACTCCTTCAAAAAATTCAAAGAGAGGAAAATAACAAAAGCATCCATTTTTATAGTTATTCTTCCATAAAATCTCAATTAAACTCCACTCTAAAGCTCTCAGCCAAGATTTGAGACCTAAACCTATTATAACTTTGTTAAAAAACTACATATCAAAACAATGCATTTCTTTCTCCCCACTAACAAAGTCTTTAAGTTTTTAAACCTTTGAATCCCTCTCCAAAGGCTAAAATCTCACCCAATTTTAGTGACCAAATTAAGTTCTTATAGAACCTATTACCAAAGTAAAAATAGGTGTCATCTTGCCTATGCATGAAAAAGGGTATATCACTTTTTAAATGCTAAAATAGTGGCATTTTTAGGTGAANGTTTGTGTATGTTAAGGTGTGCATTCGATTGATTTAGGTTATTAGATCTATACATTAGTTAAATTAATTAATTAAAAATATTAATTTAAAAATTCAATTGATATAACTATACTAAGGTGTTTAATTGATTCAACTTTGTTCTGTACGAAACAAAACTTTAGTAATTTTACCAATCAACCCCAATGAAACCTTGGTCCTATGATTTGGGGCTCTGGTCTCCCTTACCCATATGGTGACACGAGTTCTATTTGCATTAACCTCACTAACCCCTAATGCCCTTAAGACTCACCACCACAAAAAATTTCTAATAATAAACATACATGCCTTGATGCGTGCTAGAAGATTTGTGGCGGTAGAGTAATGATTATTTATTATCTTAACATTGCATGAAAAACAAGTACACACTTGGGTAATTAAGGAGAAGTACACATAATACACCTCAACTTTTTACGTGAAAAAACCTTGAAAAGGGAAAACCACAGTGTCTGGCCCAGTTGAAATAATCTACTATGAATGGTGAGAACACATGTTTATTCTTCTTCTAAATTAGATAGATGGATTTACAAAATTGTATATCTATAATCTGGTTGTAATTCTTGGCGACAGCAGATTGCAAGGGCTACAGTTGATTGTCGCGGAGGAAATAGTCTGTCATAAGTGTTGTAGCTGGTGACTGTAGCTCCAGTTTGTTGTAGAAGTCGTAGTTGATAATCATGTCAATAGTTGGCTAGGTGAGTCATAGGTGGTTGCTCCAAGAGTGTCAATTGGCCATAGAGGTTATATTAGTGAGATGCGGGAGCTGCACGAGCTGTGGATCATAGGGTCGGAGTTAGGAGCTACACTAGTTGTGGATCACATAGATCGTAGTTGGTCACATGAGTCGTAATAGTGAGTAGTAATGATACTGGTAGGCTGTGAGGGTCAGAGTCAAGAGTTGCACGAGCTGTTGACCACATATGTCATAGTTTGTCACATAGATCGTATGGTGAGTAGTAATGACATTCTTAGGCCATGCGAGTTGGAGTCAGAAGCTGCACAAGTTATGAACCACGTAGGTCATAGTTGGTTACGTAGGCCATAGTGGTGATTTTTAATGACGTCTGTAGGCCGTGGGTGCCAGAGTCAGGAGCTGCACGAGTGTATGCAAAGTGTGTCATTGTTCCATCTTCGAGATGTGTTGTTGTGCCCTGGTTCTCAGATTGCTTCGTGACTTCGCAACGTCAGTTGTTGCTTTGCAAGGTGCTTCGCTGCAAGTTGGAAGCAGTTAATGGTAATCAGCGGCTGACTACCTTCTATCATTCATAGGGGCTGACTATCTTTTGTCATTCATTCAAAAGGAGGGGTTAACCTTCACTTATCCTTCTTCTATTATGCCTTAGATGACTTTAGCATTTTTATGAGAACTATTTAGTTGTTAACATGTTGAATGAAGTGGGTCACTGTTTATTAAAAAGATGATTAGAGCTACATGCAATACTTAAAGGCTTAGAGGCTTACTCAAGGACATTGAGATTTGATGACCATCCACAATCACATTGCTTTAACGAACAATTATCCTTGGTAATTTAACTCTTTTTACTTGATTTGAGATTCTTTTTTTATCATCTTATAACATCTTTACTCCATTATTGGCATCAATTTTTGATATCATGCACAATGGGTGTTTATTTAAACAACACGGGTTTGTGTCCAACTTCCCACAGTCCAAGACATCAAATCAGACCTCCTGGTACATACCCCGATTACAAAATTAGGATCGGTATCGATTTGCCCCTACCAGGGAAAATTCACCGTAAAGTGGTGTTAACCTTGACTCTAGATGTGTTCTAAGTTTGTTTTGATATTGAGAGACCCAACTTCATTAATCTGAAATTTTATGAGGCCAAGAGTGGTCACCAAAATCTTTCACGCACATTTTGGAAAAATTTGTATTTGGACTGATTTCACCCCTGCACGGGGTTGGGGCTCCTGTCAGCACCAAAAATCTCAGTTTAAAACTCCTAAATTATTCATTTATGAGTTACGGGGTTGTATTTTAGCAATACCCAACTTTTTGTGGCTTTCGAATCGACGAGGACCTTCCTACAACCAATCGTGCAAAAATTAAGTTTTGGAACACCACACCCGCACCATGGTCCACCGCCAGCGTTAGCAATAGTTTCCTTAAAGAATGGCTGATCAAAGTACTAATTTTTGTAGTTATTGGATCATATTCCAGTCATGCTTGGTCCCCATAGCTCGCTGATCGAAGAAACCCTCCGGTAGACGGTCTACATGAAAATCAGCATTTTCGGGCCAAGCCAGTGCTTAGGCGCTAGTCCCGGGCAACTACGTTCCCAAAACTGCATTCTGGAGCATTTTTTAGAGTTCTGGGAAAGTAGACTTCAGCCTATTGAGAGTGTTATTGACCCCATAACAAGCACAAAAACTTGATTATCTGATTGTGAATTGTTTTCGTAAGGCTCTATTCGCAGTTATCTCTCTAGGGTAATTTTGATCTGATCTCATTTCGGGTGTATGCTTTTGTGTTGTCCACGCGAAGTTCATTTTATGAAAATTCTCCACTTTCATTCTCTCGTTTGTCTATTGCCCGACTTATATCCCTCATTTCGGTTCCTCTCCTTTCCGGATCATTCATTCTATCTGAGAGGGAGAGTTACTTGAATAAGGGAATAATACGAAGATTGTAAATAGACAAGCTAGTGACTCCTTCAAAAAATTAAAAGAGCGGAAAATAACAAAAGCATTCATTTTTATAGTTATTCTTCCATAAAATCTCTATTAAACTCCACTCTAAAGCTCTCAGCCAAGATTAGAACCAAACTAGACTTAGTTTAGTATCTTTAGCCTTTCGATCGACCTAAACCTATTATAATTTTGTTAAAAAGCTACATATCAAAGCAATGCATTCTTTTCTCTCCCAATTTTAGTGACCAAATTAAGCTCTTATAGAACCTATTACCAAAATAAAAATCACAAAACATATAAACAGTCCAATAAAATTTATGAATCTTTTCTATACATTTATTAACCCAAAATTTTCAAATGATTTCAAGTCCTAGGACTACCTAAACTCTCCACACCAAGGCTTATATCAATAAAAATTATAGTGTTACAAGCTAACGTTCTTATAATAGTCGTGCCATGCATTTATCAGCAAATAATTAAATTAATGTAACAATTTACAGCATAAAATTAGCACATCAAATATTAATGACAGTACAAACAAATGAAAAGCTCATTTAGCCCCCCCAACTTAGTAATCTAATACATATGCTCAACAAGGCAACATATTATTAGAAATGCGTATTCCATAAAATGAAGATTTACACACATACCACTGAATTCCTATATATTTACATATCTAACACCAAAGACTTCAATTTTTTACATAGGTGTCATCTTGCCTATGCATCTAAAATAGTGGCATTTTTTAGGTGATAAGAAATATTTGAGTGGTAGAAATGTAAAAAATAACGTTTAGGTTATAGATAAGTAAATACATAGGAATTGTGTGTATGTATGTAAATGTCCTAAGGAACATCAATGCAAATTCAATCTCCTCCAATCATAAGAGGTCAACCAATAATATATATGGAATGAAATTTAAGCATATAAGACAATTTTCAAAGTTTAAAATCTTGGATTTGATACTATAATGTCTAATTGGAACGTGGAAATTGGGCCAAAACATGAAGATCAATGTTGCATTTAGCCAAAGCAAGGAAGTTGGCAAAAGGTTATAGCAAGGAACTAATAGGTTTGTTTTAAAGGGTTGTCAAGTTTGGCTCGTTCGAAACTAATTCTATTTAAAAGTGGCTCGTGTTTGAAATTGTTGGCAAAAAAGCTTGTTCATGTTTACATACTATTGTTTGTGTTTAGCTAGCATTCAGTTTGAAATTGATTAGTCCAAATTAATTAGAAAAATAGATGTCGGCGTTGGATTTGAACTTGCAATATTTTTATGCAATCAAAAACTCAGAACCACATAATCACATGTGTTGTGGTGGTTCAAACTTAGATATAAATATATATAATATATTATTATATAAATAATATATATATATATTATTTATTTCGTCAATAGGTTGTTTGTATTCGGTTCGCTGACTTAACAAACAATGTGAACATGAGCTACTTAACGAGTTGAATTCGGCCGTCTCCAAACAACGAGTATTTTGATAGCCCTTCTCTAAAAAACTAGGAGTTGCTTCAATTGAAATCAGACTCCAACAAAACCAGTCAATTCTTATGTATTTACATAGCTAACAACTAAATTTCAATTTTTACATACATACCACTTTCACCATCTATGAAAATATTATTTCACTTTTTAAAAATTAAAATGGCGATATTTTTGATGTTATATGAATGATTTTGGGGGGTATAAATGTAAAAAAAAAAAAAGACAAAAGAATTGGGTGGGATGCATGTAACCCAAATACAAATTCAGGCTTGAAAAGTTATAAATATAAAAATGTAAACTTTGGGACTATAAGATATTTAGAATTATTATTTTGATATTTTTCCTAAGTAGTAACGATGTATCGATTAGGACTTATGATTAGAAAAACTATTAGTGCGGTATATTTAACAGCTCACCTATTAATCGATTAATCAAATTGTATACTTTAATATAATAATGTAGCCAATTTTTATCAACCATCCATTATGATATATGTTAAGAAATTAGGGCGAAGTAAAACCATGAATCGACGAAAATCCAGAAGAACACACAGAGATTTACGAGGTTCGTCAAAGTTGCCTACATCCTCGGGAGCATAGTGGCGACTTCCTTTTCAATATTCAGAAAAGAGTGTAAAATACAATATTTATAATCTCAGGGACCCAGAGACTCACATAGAGTTACAAACATGACATATATATAAGCCTATAGCATAATATGTAATTACTTAAACTATCCATGTACCAAACCGCGGGGTGTTGCCCCCGCACCCCCAACCCACATAATGAAATCCCCCCGATTGGACAGATCATTCCGCTCCACTCCGCTCGTGGACTCCGCTCCGCTCCAGCATCTGTCTCATTTATGGTATACGAGTAATACCTAACAATATAGTTCGATAATCAAAGGAATTATATTTTTTTTTTGTCTAAACCTTTATTTTTTATATTGTTTTTACCTTTCCATTGAAATGTCAAAATATAATTTCAGAAAGTACAAGAATTATTGCATGAATAACCAAGCTTCCTTGTAAAAACAAGACAAAGAACAAAAAAGAATAAATCAAAACTATTAAGAGTTACTTGCCACCAGCCATCCCGCTTATTTTATCAAATGGAAAATTAAACCATAATTGCTTAATTAAGATGAATAAAGCATGCATTCTTAATTAGTTATTTTATTAGCAATCAATTTACTATTTTGATTTTTTTGCAAAATTAAAAGAATCATTTCCTGCTTTTGTTGATCTCGCAATGATACGATAACAGTTTTTACTCTATAGTAAATTGAGCGACTATTTAATGCCTGCTGTAAGCCAGATTATGCAACTCTCCTCTCTCTCTCTCTCTGCGAGTCTACTTCATTTAATCCTCCGCCTAGTGGGAAAGAANACATAGGTGTCATCTTGCCTATGCATGAAAAAGAGTATTTCACTTTTTAAATGCTAAAATAGTGGCATTTTTAAGGTAACGGGAAATATTTAAGTGGTATAAATGTAAAAAGTAATGTTTAGGTGATAGATAAGTAAATGCATAGGAATTGGGTGTATGTATGTAAATGTCCTAAGGAAAATCAATGCAAATTCAATCTCCTCCAATCATAAGAGCTCAACCAATAATATATATGGAATGAAATTTAAGCATATAAGACAATTTTCAAAGTTTAAAATCTTGGATTTGATACTATAATGTCTAATTGGAACGTGGAAATTGGGCCAAAACATGAAGATCAGTGTTGCATTTAGCCAAAGCAAGGAAGTTGGCAACAGATTATAGCAAGGAACTGATAGGTATGTTTTAAAGGGCTGCCAAGTTTGGCTCGTTCGAAACTAATTCTATTTAAAAGTGGCTCGTGTTTTNGATCAATGTTGCATTTAGCCAAAGCAAGGAAGTTGGCAACAGGTTATAGCAAGGAACTGATAGGTATGTTTTAAAGGGCTGTCAAGTTAGGCTCGTTCGAAACTAATTCTATTTAAAAGTGGCTCGTGTTTGAAATTGTTAGCAAAAAAGCTTGTTCATATTTACATACTATTGTTTGTGTTTAGCTAGCAGTCAGTTTGAAATTGATTAGTCCAAATTAATTAGAAAAATAAATGTGGGCGTTGGATTTGAACTTGCAATATTTTTATGCAATCAAAAACTCAGAACCACATNATACTATTGTTTGTGTTTAGCTAGCATTCAGTTTGAAATTGATTAGTCCAAATTAATTAGAAAAATAGATGTGGGCGTTGGATTTGAACTTGCAATATTTTTATGCAATCACACGTGCTGTAGTGCTTTAAACTTAGATATAAATATATATAATATATTATTATATAAATAATATATATATTATTTATTTCGTCAATAGGTTGTTTGTATTCGGTTCGCTGACTTAACAAACAATGTGAACATGAGCTACTTAACGAGTTGAATTCGGCCGTCTAAACTAGGAGTNAATAATATATATATTATTTATTTCGTCAATAGGTTGTTTGTATTCGGTTCGCTGACTTAACAAACAATGTGAGCATGAGCTACTTAACGAGTTGAATTCGGCCGTCTAAACTAGGAGCTTCTTCATAAAACAATGATTGAAATCAAACTCCAACAAAATCAATCAATTCTTATGTATTTACATAGCTAACAACTAAATTTCAATTTTTACATACATACCACTTTCACCATCTCTGAAAATATGTATTTCACTTTTTAAAAATTAAAATGGTGATATTTTTGATGTTATATGAATGATTTTGGGTGGTATAAATCTTAAAAAAAACATAAGAATTGGGTGGGATGCATGTAACCCAAATACAAATTATGGCTTGCATGAAGCGTATAATAAAATATCNGGGTGGGATGCATGTAACCCAAATACAAATTATGGCTTGCATGAAGCGTATAATAAAATATCANTATGTATTTACATAGCTAACAACTAAATTTCAATTTTTACATACATACCACTTTCACCATCTATGAAAATATGTATTTCACTTTTAAAAAATTAAAATGGCNCGAAAAGGAGGTATCTCCCCCGCCCCTTTCTCCTCAATCCGTTCTTCGACTCTTCTTCATCCCTCCCCACACCTCTCTGAGCTTCGTTTTCTCGGCGATGGTTACAGGTCTACAAGCTCTCCATTGGAGCTGCATGCGGGCTCTCCTGGCCGTCCGATCGGATCATCATCCAGGTGCTTGACGATTCTACCGACCCCATCATCAAGGTCAGTGCTCTGTTCTACCCACTCGCTTTGTCTTCATCTCATCTCATCTCATCTCATCTCGTAGTTCTAAATTAAAATAAAGAGTTAATTAACATAAAGATCGCACAAATCCCACGTTTTGGCGCGTATTAATGCTATTTTAAATGTTAAATCATTTCGCAAAAGTCACTGCGGGGTCTCCTTAACAGTCTCCTCCTTCGAATGATTAAGCCAGCTAAAGTGCCCATCAATGCGTTCTGAGCTGGCTCGTTTAGTCCAATAACTAACTCCAAAAGTAAATAAAACGAATTTCATACATAAAATTTACATTTTCTTATTCATATGTATCTAAAACTTAATTTTTTTTTGGCATTTACATGCATATCACTCAAATGTTTAACATTATGATAATTTTTAAAAGTGAAATATATTTTTTAACGAATAAATTTACTACATGAAATTATTATAAGTGTAAATATTAAATTTTGGATGTTAAATATTTAAACACATAAGATATGCTAAAAGTTCTGCCCTCTCTTATTCAAAATTAAAAATTTATGAGTTTAAAGAAGGGGAATTCAAGATGTAATTTCACTAATAGAAGTGTCAACGAGATAATAAGGAGAAAATATTAGGTACAGATGGTCCGAATGTGCGGATAGAGTCTATTCAAGATATATTTAAATGTATCAACCATGAAAACAGAGAAGAAAAACAGTATTGAATTTTGATCTCACTAGAAAAGAGCATCAGCAGAAGCAGTAAGGTGTGGATAGGAAGAGTTATCCACTTAATACGAGGGTAAGAAAGTTGGAATTTTGGTTGTTGTTTAATAATTTGACGAGTAAATTTTAAATCTTGAAAGTTAAATATAAATAGGACAATATTAAAATGTTATTTATAAATCCCCTATTTTTGTTAGAGTAGTAGTCCAAAACTCACACATACATATGTTCTTGACTCTTGATCAAATTTTTTTTTTTTAAAAAAAGATAAATTTCTGAGAAATTTGTAGAGAAGAAATGATCAGAAATGAAAAGATGGAAAGGTGGGGTGAATCTGACGGTTGGGATTGCAGGATCTGGTGGTGATGGAATGCGAGAGATGGGCGAGCAAGGGAATCAACATAAAGTACGAGATACGTGACAACCGGAACGGGTACAAAGCCGGCGCCCTGAAGGAGGGGATGAAGCATAGCTATGTTAAGAGCTGTGATTTCGTCGCCATATTCGACGCCGACTTCCAGCCCGAGCCAGACTTCCTCACCCGCACCATTCCCTTCCTCGTTCACAACCCCAAACTCGGCCTCGTTCAGGCTCGCTGGAAATTCTGTAAGCCCTACCCCCTTCTTCTTTTTTCTATTTTACTTCTCTCAAACCAAATCTTAATTTTGCTACCCATCTTCACTAAGTTCTTGATAA
>JXCR01062970.1:26355-39117 GCA_002079205.1 Phalaenopsis hybrid cultivar | reverse complement strand
AATATTGCTGCAATTTTCTAATTTTCGCTGAATGAGATTTTGACCAATTTAATTTATTAATAAGTTTATAATAGTGTTGAGAAAACACTGATCACCACGTCACCCTCTTTGATCACATGGCTAAACTTGCGGAGACCACCGCTGATGTCGCCCCCATCCTCTGCCGTCTATTTCCATTTTCAAAAACCACCGAAATACATCTCTCCTGCAGGAAGTAAGAGTTAAGAGAGAGAGATAGAGAGAGAGTGTGTGACAGCAGTTATTTGAGATTGTCCGGTTAATTTTTGTGGGTTCAAGACCGGGAATNGTTGCTGACAATCCAGCTCCACCACATTCCCTTGCGTAATTTCTCAGCAAAGCTGGTCTCCAGTTTAAATTTCGGGTGAAACGGGGGGAAAGAGATAGGAGCTTTTGACTTGAGGNTTCATCATTCTGTTTCTGGAGTTCTGATCCGATATTGAGTTGCTGACAATCCAGCTCCACCACATTCCCTTGGGTAATTTCTCAGCAAGCTGGTCTCCAGTTTAAATTTGGGGTGAAACGGGGGGAAAGAGATAGGAGCTTTTTGTCTTAAGCAAGGAAGGAGTAGAAACCCCCCCTTATATATGCGTCTTTTTTCACCNGTTGCTGACAATCCAGCTCCACCACATTCCCTTGCGTAATTTCTCAGCAAAGCTGGTCTCCAGTTTAAATTTGGGGTGAAACGGGAGGGGGAAGAGATAGGAGCTTTTGACTTGAGCAAGGAAGGAGTAGAAACCCCCTTATATATGCGTCTTTTTTTCCCAGATAGGTTATTGTAGCATTCCCGCCCTCTGTTCTTTAATCTTGAACTGAAATCTTGTCTTTTCGAGATCTCATCTAACCCTTTGCGGATCGAGGAATGGAGAGCGGGACTTCGTCGGCAACATTGGGGATACTTCCGGAGACATTTCAGTTGGGGAGGGATGACATTGCCGGCCAGATAGCGCTGATCTGGGAGCAGGTGAAGGCTCCGGTGATCGTTCCACTTCTGCGCGTGGCGACTTTTCTTTGTCTTGTGATGTCGGTGATGCTTTTCGTCGAGAAGGTATATATGGCTGTCNGATTAATCAAATTGTATACTTTAATATAATAATGTAGCCAATTTTTATCAACCATCCATTATGATATATGTTGAGAAATTAGGGCGAAGAAAAACTATGAATCGACACAAATCCAGAAGAACACACAGAAATTTACGAGGTTCGGCAAAGATGCCTACATCCTCGGGAGGATAGTGGCGACTTCCTTTTCAATATTCAGAAAATAGTACGAAATACAAGATTTAAAATCTCAAAGACCCAGAGACTCACCNACTATGAATCGACACAAATCCAGAAGAACACACAGAAATTTACGAGGTTCGGCAAAGATGCCTACATCCTCGAGAGTATAGTGGCGACTTTCTTTTCAATATTCAGAAAATAGTACGGAATACAAGATTTAAAATCTCAAAGACCCAGAGACTCGCATAGGGTTACAAACATGACACATATATAACTCTATAGTACAATATGTAATTACTTAAACTACTCATATACCAAACCGCATAGTGTTTCTCCCGCACCCCCAACCCACATGGTGATTGGACAGATTCTTCCGCTTCACTCCGCTCATGGGCCCCGCTCCGCTCCAGCATCTGTCTCATTTATGGTATATGAGTTATACCTAACAATATAGTTCGATAATCAAAGGAATTATATTATTTTTTTTTGTATAAACCTTTGTTTTTTATATTGTTTTTACCTTTTCATTGAAATGTCAAAATATAATTTCAGAAAGTACAAGAATTATTGCATGAATAACCAAGCTTCCTTCTAAAAACAAGACAAAGAACAAAAAAGAATAAATCAAAACTCTAAAGAGTTACTTGCCACCAGCCATCCCTCTTATTTTATCAAATGGAAAATTAAACCATAATTGCTTAATTAAGATGAATAAAGCATGCATTCTTAATTAGTTATTTTATTAGCAATCAATTTACTATTTTGATTTTTTTGCAAAATTAAAAGAATCTTTTCCTGCTTTCGTTGATCTCGCAATGATACGATCACAGTTTTTACTCTATAGTAAATTGCTTTCAGCAGCGACTATTTAATGCCTGCTGTAAGCCAGATTATGCAACTCTCCTTTCTCTCTCTGCGAGTCTACTTCATTTAATCCTCCGCCAAGTGGGAAAGAGGGAAGAAGAAGAGTAACTGAGGAAGAAGAATTCTTCTTCTCTTTTCAGTTGTTGGATTACATCCCTTTCTTTGATTCCATTCACCGTTTACCATTTACTCTCTTTGTTTTACCTGGAATTGTCATCTAATCCACTTTGTCTGGCATCGGGTGGGGCTCTCAGGAGAAGCGAGGCATTGCCCCTTTCTTCTTCCTTCCCATTTTAACCCGCATTGCGCCTATTGATCTTTATCAAGTGGTTGGGCCGTCGGAGAGGTTCTTTGTGGAGGAGAAGGGAAGATTTCAGGGGAAGACTTTGGGTTAAACCCTAATCTTCTCTGTTTTTCTTTCCTTCTTTCTTCATCATTCTGTTTCTGGAGTTCTGATCCGATATTGAGTTGCTGACAATCCAGCTCCACCACATTCCCTTGCGTAATTTCTCAGCAAAGCTGGTCTCCAGTTTAAATTTCGGGTGAAACGGGGGGAAAGAGATAGGAGCTTTTGACTTGAGGAAGGAAGGAGTAGAAACCCCCTTATATATGCGTCTTTTTTTCCCAGATAGGTTATTGTAGCATTCCCGCCCTCTGTTCTTTAATCTTGAACTGAAATCTTGTCTTTTCGAGATCTCATCTAACCCTTTGCGGATCGAGGAATGGAGAGCGGGACTTCGTCGGCAACATTGGGGGTACTTCCGGAGACATTTCAGTTGGGGAGGGATGACATTGCCGGCCAGATAGCGCTGATCTGGGAGCAGGTGAAGGCTCCGGTGATCGTTCCACTTCTGCGCGTGGCGACTTTTCTTTGTCTTGTGATGTCGGTGATGCTTTTCGTCGAGAAGGTATATATGGCTGTCGTCATCGTCGCTGTCAAACTCTCCGGCCGCCGCCCTGAGAGGCGCTACAAATGGGAACCACTACAGGAGGACCTTGAGCTCGGGAACTCCGCATTCCCCATGGTTCTCGTTCAAATCCCCATGTACAACGAAAAGGAGGTATCTCCCCCGCCCCTTTCTCCTCAATCCGTTCTTCGACTCTTCTTCATCCCTCCCCACACCTCTCTGAGCTTCGTTTTCTCGGCGATGGTTACAGGTCTACAAGCTCTCCATTGGAGCTGCATGCGGGCTCTCCTGGCCGTCCGATCGGATCATCATCCAGGTGCTTGACGATTCTACCGACCCCATCATCAAGGTCAGTGCTCTGTTCTACCCACTCGCTTTGTCTTCATCTCATCTCATCTCATCTCATCTCGTAGTTCTAAATTAAAATAAAGAGTTAATTAACATAAAGATCGCACAAATCCCACGTTTTGGCGCGTATTAATGCTATTTTAAATGTTAAATCATTTCGCAAAAGTCACTGCGGGGTCTCATTAACAGTCTCCTCCTTCGAATGATTAAGCCAGCTAAAGTGCCCATCAATGCGTTCTGAGCTGGCTCGTTTAGTCCAATAACTAACTCCAAAAGTAAATAAAACGAATTTCATACATAAAATTTACATTTTCTTATTCATATGTATCTAAAACTTAATTTTTTTTTGGCATTTACATGCATATCACTCAAATGTTTAACATTATGATAATTTTTAAAAGTGAAATATATTTTTTAACGAATAAATTTACTACATGAAATTATTATAAGTGTAAATATTAAATTTTGGATGTTAAATATTTAAACACATAAGATATGCTAAAAGTTCTGCCCTCTCTTATTCAAAATTAAAAATTTATGAGTTTAAAGAAGGGGAATTCAAGATGTAATTTCACTAATAGAAGTGTCAACGAGATAATAAGGAGAAAATATTAGGTACAGATGGTCCGAATGTGCGGATAGAGTCTATTCAAGATATATTTAAATGTATCAACCATGAAAACAGAGAAGAAAAACAGTATTGAATTTTGATCTCACTAGAAAAGAGCATCAGCAGAAGCAGTAAGGTGTGGATAGGAAGAGTTATCCACTTAATACGAGGGTAAGAAAGTTGGAATTTTGGTTGTTGTTTAATAATTTGACGAGTAAATTTTAAATCTTGAAAGTTAAATATAAATAGGACAATATTAAAATGTTATTTATAAATCCCCTATTTTTGTTAGAGTAGTAGTCCAAAACTCACACATACATATGTTCTTGACTCTTGATCAAATTTTTTTTTTTTAAAAAAAGATAAATTTCTGAGAAATTTGTAGAGAAGAAATGATCAGAAATGAAAAGATGGAAAGGTGGGGTGAATCTGACGGTTGGGATTGCAGGATCTGGTGGTGATGGAATGCGAGAGATGGGCGAGCAAGGGAATCAACATAAAGTACGAGATACGTGACAACCGGAACGGGTACAAAGCCGGCGCCCTGAAGGAGGGGATGAAGCATAGCTATGTTAAGAGCTGTGATTTCGTCGCCATATTCGACGCCGACTTCCAGCCCGAGCCAGACTTCCTCACCCGCACCATTCCCTTCCTCGTTCACAACCCCAAACTCGGCCTCGTTCAGGCTCGCTGGAAATTCTGTAAGCCCTACCCCCTTCTTCTTTTTTCTATTTTACTTCTCTCAAACCAAATCTTAATTTTGCTACCCATCTTCACTAAGTTCTTGATAAAATATCGGGAGTTAAAAGTTTGACTGAGTTTAAATATTGTTAAGAAATTTAAGATTACGTGCTGATCTTAATGTTAAAACTTTGGGTGAATAAAATGTCAGCCTTATTTCCCTATGCTAACGAATCAAAATAGTCGCAAAAATTACCTTCGTGTGTCGGTGGGGTGGTTTGTCGACGTGCTTAACATAAACCTACGTCGCTTTCGGAGATACTCAATTTGTTAATGGCGGCCGGAGGAGGCGAGTGCTGCGTGATTTTGGGCCCGCCACGCCTTTTTTAACTTTTGTTTGTTTTACGCTTTAATACCACCCTTTTTCCTTTATTCGTCCGCTTTTGATTCACTAGGGTTAGTAACTAAACTCTTAATTCAGAAGGAAAGAGGATGATAGGATGTCTGACGGACGCTTTAACTCGCCGACAGAGTAGGAACATTTCACTCGCTGGCACGTGGGTCCGAACTGTAAAGAGAAATGTCACCATAGTTCGCTAGCCCCCTCACCTGCTCCTTGGCAGCGTACACTCGGCCTCGGCACAGTTACACACTACAGGATTTATTTGGGTAGCCCCTTTATATTTGATAAATTTTGGATGACAAGAAATTACTTTGTTGAACCAAATGTATTTGAGAATTATTTTTATTCAGTCATGCTGATTCTAGGATTTGCTAGGCAAGGATTTTGATTCATTCAGTGCTTGTTTGGGATCATTTTATTTTTTGTTTTTCTATTTTATTTTAAAATAAGTTTATTTAGTGTATTTTAAAAAAAATTAGATAATACTTAAAAATTACTTAAAATAGTTTTAAAAATAACCTAATATATTATAAGATGCCGAATATATTTTATTTCAAGTGAAAATATATACAAAATAAATTAAAAGTATGAAATGAAAAACAAAATATAAAGTGATACCTTAACATCTCTTTGTTATATTTGTATTCGTTGGACATAATTTTATTAAATAATTGTTGATACGATTATGGTTGAGCAAAGCAAGTTATAACGTGGAAAAAAATTGTCATTCTATTTTAATTAAATCACTTAATTATCTAAAACTGGTACAGAATTTGTGAAAAAGAGGACTTTTTGGGTTGGGCCGCTAGTGAGAAGGCAAAGAGATGTCCAGTGGTTTGGTTTGCCCAAATTTGACCAGATATGCAAACGTTTTTCATTTATAATTTGTATGTCTGAATAGAATGCGTTTGTTCTGAATAATATGACTTGAAATAAACTGAACCGAATATCAGGTCACCAGTGCTGTCATTTGGTTCTATTATTAGCATGTATTAGAAGAGATAATGCTAGACGGAGAAAAAGATGAGGCGAGGAAGGTTCGTAGATTTGATTGACTTTTGGCTCAAATTGCACAATTTTGAGATTAATTCATGCATGGCTCAAACATGACTTAGTTTGAGAACCGATTGAATGACATAATCAAGAGCGCCAATTATGGTTTTCACTGTAGTGTTGGACTTTTTGTTCCTGGAAATATTGCTGCAATTTTCTAATTCTCGCTGAATGAGATTTTGACCAATTTAATTTATTAATTAGTTTATAATAGTGTTGAGAAAACACTGATCACCACGTCACCCTCTTTGATCACATGGCTAAACTTGCGGAGACCACCGCTGATGTCGCCCCCATCCTCTGCCGTCTATTTCCATTTTCAAAGACCACCGAAATACATCTCTCCTGCCGGAAGTAAGAGTTAAGAGAGAGAGATAGAGAGAGAGTGTGACCGGAGTTATTTGAGATTGTCCGGTTAATTTTGTGGGTTCCAGACTGGTTGGTTGGGTAGAGATGAATTAATGAACCAACCATATCACTAAAGAAGCACATGACACACCTTTATACAGTACAAATAATTGTTGGCAGACAAAATTATAATTTTTTGGGACCTCGTGACTGGCGATTGGCTAAGATGGGTGTAGTTTTTGTGGCATGTGCATCACAGAAAATTAAGAATCGAAGGATATTTTTGTAAAAAATTGGAANTTCCTCGTTCACAACCCCAAACTCGGCCTCGTTCAGGCTCGCTGGAAATTCTGTAAGCCCTACCCCCTTCTTTTTTCTATTTTACTTCTCTCAAACCAAATCTTAATTTTACTACCCATCTTCACTAAGTTCTTGATAAGATATCGGGAGTTAAAAGTTTGACTTGAGTTTAAATATTGTTAAGAAATTTAAGATTACGTGCTGATCTTGATGTTAAAACTTTGGGTGAATAAAATATCAGCCTTATTTCCCTATGCTAACGAATCAAAATAGTTGCAAAAATTACCTTCGTGTGTCGGTGGGGTGGTTTGTCGACGTGCTTAACATAAACCCACGTCGCTTTCGGAGATACTCGATTTGTTAATGGCGGCCGGAGGAGACGAGTGCTGCGTGATTTTGGGCCCGCCACGCCTTTTTTAACTTTTGTTTGTTTTACGCTTTAATACCACCCCTTTTCCTTTATTCGTCCGCTTTGATTCACTAGGGTTAGCAACTAAACTCTTAATTCAGAAGGAAAGAGGATGATAGGATGTCCGACGGACGCTTTAACTCGCNCCGCCACGCCTTTTTTAACTTTTGTTTGTTTTACGCTTTAATACCACCCTTTTTCCTTTATTCGTCCGCTTTGATTCACTAGGGTTAGTAACTAAACACTTAATTCAGAAGGAAAGAGGATGATAAGATGTCCGACGGACGCTTTAACTCGCCGACAGAGTAGGAACATTTCACTCGCTAGCACGTGGGTCCGAACTGTAAAGAGAAATGTCACTATAGTTCGCTAGCCCCCTCACCTCCTCCTTGGCAGCGTACACTCGGCCTAGGCACAGTTATNGTTTATTTAGTGTATTTTAAAAAAAATTAGATAATACTTAAAAATTACTTAAAATAGTTTTAAAAATAACCTGATATATTATAAGATGCTNTTTAACTCGCCGACAGAGTAGGAACATTTCACTCGCTGGCACGTGGGTCCGAACTGTAAAGAGAAATGTCACCATAGTTCGCTAGCCCCCTCACCTGCTCCTTGGCAGCGTACACTCGGCCTCGGCACAGTTACACACTACAGGATTTATTTGGGTAGCCCCTTTATATTTGATAAATTTTGGATGACAAGAAATTACTTTGTTGAACCAAATGTATTTGAGAATTATTTTTATTCAGTCATGCTGATTCTAGGATTTGCTAGGCAAGGATTTTGATTCATTCAGTGCTTGTTTGGGATCATTTTATTTTTTGTTTTTCTATTTTATTTTAAAATAAGTTTATTTAGTGTATTTTAAAAAAAATTAGATAATACTTAAAAATTACTTAAAATAGTTTTAAAAATAACCTAATATATTATAAGATGCCGAATATATTTTATTTCAAGTGAAAATATATGCAAAATAAATTAAAAGTATGAAATGAAAAACAATATATAAAGTGATGCCTTAGCATCTCTTTTTTATATTTGTTNGAACTGTAAAGAGAAATGTCACTATAGTTCGCTAGCCCCCTCACCTCCTCCTTGGCAGCGTACACTCGGCCTCGGCACAGTTACACACTCCAGGATTTATTTGGGTAGCCCCTTTATATTTGATAAATTTTGGATGACAAGAAATTAGTTTGTTGAACCAAATGTATTTGAGAATTATTTTTATTCAGTCATGCTGATTCTAGGATTGGCTAGGCAAGGATTTTGATTCAGTGCCTGTTTGGGATCATTTTATTTTTTGTTTTTCTATTTTATTTTAAAATATGTTTATTTAGTGTATTTTAAAAAAAATTAGATAATACTTAAAAAATTACTTAAAATAGTTTTAAAATAACCTAATATATTATAANCAAATGTATTTGAGAATTATTTTTATTCAGTCATGCTGATTCTAGGATTGGCTAGGCAAGGATTTTGATTCATTCAGTGCTTGTTTGGCATCATTTTATTTTTTATTTTTCTATTTTATTTTAAAATATGTTTATTTAGTGTATTTTTAAAAAAATAGATAATACTTAAAATTACTTATAGTACTTTTAAAAATAACCTAATATATTATAGGATGCCGAATATATTTTATTTCAAGTGAAAATATATACAAAATAAATTAAAAGTATGAAATGAAAAACAAAATATAAAGTGATACCTTAACATCTCTTTGTTATATTTGTATTCGTTGGACATAATTTTATTAAATAATTGTTGATACGATTATGGTTGAGCAAAGCAAGTTATAACGTGGAAAAAAATTGTCATTCTATTTTAATTAAATCACTTAATTATCTAAAACTGGTACAGAATTTGTGAAAAAGAGGACTTTTTGGGTTGGGCCGCTAGTGAGAAGGCAAAGAGATGTCCAGTGGTTTGGNAATAATTGTTGATACGATTATGGTTGAGCAAAGCAAGTTATAATGTGGAAAAAAATTGTCATTCTATTTTAAATTAAATCACTTAATTATATAAAACTGGTACGGAATTTGTGAAATTTGAGGACTTTTTGGGTTGGGCCGCTAGTGAGAAGGCAAAGAGATGTCCAGTGGTTTGATTTGCCCAAATTTGACCAGATATGCAAACGTTTTTCATTTATAATTTGTATGTCTGAATAGAATGCGTTTGTTCTGAATAATATGACTTGAAATAAACTGAACCGAATATCAGGTCACCAGTGCTGTCATTTGGTTCTATTATTAGCATGTATTAGAAGAGATAATGCTAGACGGAGAAAAAGATGAGGCGAGGAAGGTTCGTAGATTTGATTGACTTTTGGCTCAAATTGCACAATTTTGAGATTAATTCATGCATGGCTCAAACATGACTTAGTTTGAGAACCGATTGAATGACATAATCAAGAGCGCCAATTATGGTTTTCACTGTAGTGTTGGACTTTTTGTTCCTGGAAATATTGCTGCAATTTTCTAATTCTCGCTGAATGAGATTTTGACCAATTTAATTTATTAATTAGTTTATAATAGTGTTGAGAAAACACTGATCACCACGTCACCCTCTTTGATCACATGGCTAAACTTGCGGAGACCACCGCTGATGTCGCCCCCATCCTCTGCCGTCTATTTCCATTTTCAAAGACCACCGAAATACATCTCTCCTGCCGGAAGTAAGAGTTAAGAGAGAGAGATAGAGAGAGAGTGTGACAGGAGTTATTTGAGATTGTCCGGTTAATTTTGTGGGTTCCAGACTGGTAGGTTGGGTAGAGATGAATTAATGAACCAACCATATCACTAAAGAAGCACATGACACACCTTTATACAGTACAAATAATTGTTGGCAGACAAAATATATAATTTTTTGGGACCTCGTGACTGGCGATTGGCTAAGATGGGTGTAGTTTTTGTGGCATGTGCATCACAGAAAATTAAGAATCGAAGGATATTTTTGTAAAAAATTGGAATATTGCATATTTTCTGTCTTTCGTTTAATTTCTTTTAAGATGCCTTTTTTTATTACAAAAACTTTTTTCATTAATCCAGTTCTATCTTCTTTGAATGCCTTTCAGTTCTTTGTTTGCAGGCTTGTCGTATTTTTAAGCCCATATTGTCCAATGTTATGGTTTGAAATCCCTGGTTTTTTTATGAAGACCATTTCATACATAACATCAAAATTTTATATTTTTATAAGGATTTATCTATATGCAAATTCAATGATATTGAGACCCATTCTAACCAAAAAAATATTTAGAATATCCAGAGACAATTTTCTTACCATAAAACTAATACCTGGCCAATTATTTTTTAGTATGAAATGCCATAATGTACAAAATATTTGGCATCCATCAATTTTCTCAGAGAAATAATCTCCTTCATTAAATTTTGAACTACTAATTTTTTCGCCAATTATTATCCTTTGAAGTCTCAACATATATTGGTTGTGACACATGCGTTTATAGGGGTTTGTTTGTTTATTTGTGTCGGTGGATATTAAATCTGAAATATACATTTTTTTTATATGTTATTGGTTTTAAATCTTGGAAAAATTAATTTTAGATAAAAAGAAGTGGAGAGCCGGGCTGCCCGTGGGCTCACCCGCAAGGTTATATACCTATATTTTAGGCAGGATGAGGGCTTAGGTAGAGCCTCCAGGCTCCAACCTGCAGCATTTTACCTGTTTGCAGTTATTCGGCTGCTGTTAAATTCCACGGGCGTTAGCCATAAATATTTTGCCATTCATATAAATTCAACTAATTTCTGGACCAGTTTTCACCCACGTGTTCTTGTTTCCTGCTTCCTACCGACACTACCATGTGCAGTTCTTTTAAGCTCAGCTAATAATAATGACCTTGTGTCTTTATTATTATTATTACTATTATTATTATTATTATTAGAAATTAAATGAGCTTTTGGCATTTTATTTGGCCGGAATATTCGACTCAAAAAAATTGGCATAGTCTGTAATTTTTTAAATAACAGTGGGGTATTCGTCTTATGAATTTGTATTTTTTGCTTCTGTGCCTTTGGCGGTATACTTATTTTGTTTCATTGAATAATTACAGACTTGTGCACATGCTTATGGTGTAAGCCGATAATATTTGTGATTATTCATGAGTTTATTTTTATTTTTTTTTTAATGTTTTTTTGAGAGATGAAGCACTCGTTTGGACATTCTTGTTAGAAAACTGATTTTATTAGATAGGATTATTGGACTCAAAAGATTGGAATGTGGTTCATTAAGTTTTTTTCTTTTCTTTCTGTTTTTCTTTAACTACATCTGTATTTAATTATATTTAATCATGATATTCATGATCCTTTCTGTTTGGCTGGGCGTTTACAATGAGTGAATTTAAGGTAGGTTCAGAAAGCNGTTTGGACATTCTTGTTAGAAAACTGATTTTATTAGATAGGATTATTGGACTCAAAAGATTGGAATGTGGTTAATTAAGTTTTTTTTTTCTTTTCTTTCTGTTTTTCTTTAACTACATCTGCATTTAATTATATTTTAATCATTTGCATGATATTCATGATCCTTTCTGTTTGGCTGGGCGTTTACAATGAGTGAATTTAAGGTAGGTGCAGAAAGANACTGAATGATGGCAATTCCTTGAATATTGCAACTATAGGCGTTAGAATCCTCCTCCAGCTTGTTATTTTGTTAAGGGCCGGGCTGTAGTCATGAGAAGTCGCGTACCGGATAAGTTATTTTGTGAATATTTAGGTACCAGAGCCATGGCTATAGAATTGTATAAGACTTCAAAGACAAAAGCAAAGAAATAGGAAGTTTTGCATTTTATGCAGAAGCATATCGAAGCAGCCACAGCAGAAAAGAAGAAAGATTGCTGATATTGGAAGCTGTGCAGAGTGGTGGCAAACACGCAAACACCCTCTAGTTTGATTTTGTATTTTGCTCTGTAATTTTGTTTCTTTATTAAAAAAATTAAAATAAGAAGATCACTTATATTGTCATCAGTCATGCTTGGTGTCATNAAGATTCCTGATATTGGAAGCTGTGCAGAGTGGTGGCAAACACGCAAACACCCTCTAGTTTGATTTTGTATTCTGCTATGTAATTTTGTTTCTTTATTAAAAAAATTAAAATAAGAAGATAACTTANCACCCTCTAGTTTGATTTTGTATTTTGCTCTGTAATTTTGTTTCTTTATTAAAAAAATTAAAATAAGAAGATAACTTGTATTGTCATCAGTCATGCTTGGTGTCATTTTTTTTTTTCTTTTTTGGCCAATAAGTGTCTTGAATTTGGTATCATTGTAATAATAAGATTTATTTCCAGTTTTATTAAGTACTCCTTTCCGCTAGGCTTAGTATGCTCTTGCTCTTTTACTTTGTAATTTTTTATATAGTATGTGGAATCGTATGAAGAGTTCTGAAATGGAAAAACTATATTCTAGAAATTATAGTTTAATAATACACACACTGTATCATCTAGTGATAGCCATGATAAACTGAATTTTTGTAATGTTCTGTTTTTAGATATGTAAATACATAAATATTTGAGTGAACAAACATCCTCATAGAAGATTTACATTCATAGCACTCAATTCCTATGTATCTACATATCTAACA
>JXCR01062970.1:8739-24701 GCA_002079205.1 Phalaenopsis hybrid cultivar | reverse complement strand
TCGTTTACATTTCAAGCTTAAAAATTTGTTCGTGTTCGGCTCGTTAGGCTTAACGAACGAGCCGAACGCGAGCTGCTTAACGAGCCAAACACGAGATGTTCACGAAAAACAAGCCAAATTGACAGCCTTAATAGCCATGATAAACTGAATTTTTGTAATGTTCTGTTTTTAGATATGTAAATACATAAATATTTGAGTGAACAAACATCCTCAAAGAAGATTTACATTCATAGCACTCAATTCCTATGTATCTACATATCTAACACCTAAACTTCAATTTTTACACATGATATCTTATGTATGAAAAAATGTATTTCACTTTAAGTGTAAAAAGTAAAGTATAGCTGTTAGATATGTAAATACAGAGGAATTCGGAGGTAATGCATGTAAATACCCCTATAATAAGTTATGAAAGCAAGTCATTACCAAGTCATTCAACATCCCAAACTGCAACCTACCACCTGTGCCATGTCAATAGCCATTCATCCTCCCAGCAGATGAATGGACAAAAGTGCCCTCTTATCTCTTCACCTGATGAAGAAATCAATCACGCATGCCATGACCAATCACCATATCTAGCATGTTTCTATTATAAAATACCAGTCAGACTCGATCACTATTCATGCCTCCTGTTATCTTGCACCTGTGGCTCTCCTGCTTAAAATGTCCATAGCTGGACCATACCCACATGGCTCGAACCACTTGTTGCGTTTTCTTTGCTTATGCTTCACTCAAGGTGATTAAAGTCTGTAAAAAAGAACTTCAAATTCATGGCATGTCTGCAATCATTAGGAGGTCGGCCCCATGCCAGCTTTGCTCAAGATCTTGATTTAGTTGCTTGACAGGAACTATTGGAATGGACCTCTGGTGAAGACTAATAAAAAAATCATACGTTTATACAATTGAAAATACAAGNTGGCATGTCTGCAATCATTAGGAGGTCGGCCCCATGCCAGCTTTGCTCAAGATCTTAATTTAGTTGCTTGACAGGAACTATTGGAATGGACCTCTGGTGAAGGCTAATTAAAAAATCATGCGTTTATACAATTGAAAATAAAAATATATAGAATATAAAATATAGATTATATGATCAATGGCAGCCATGGCCTCTCTTTGTTGCTCTGGCATCACTTTAGGACACATCATCACCACAAGGAGACGACATCTAACCACCTTCAATTGTCTTCATGCACTCCTGCGGTGCTCCATCATTGCCTTCGGGTAAACCATCTCCACTTCCATGGGAGGTTCAATTTGCCTAGTTTTACCTTTCTGTGTGGCTCCATTGCAGCTTTGAGGTTGTGCCATCTCCACCTGATGGGAAGGATCAATTCGACCACCTAATGAAGACTTCAAACTGCTTTATATGTTGTTTGGTCACTTCCTATGAGTTAGTTGGGGGGTCATCTCCACCTCCAAATAAGGATTCATCTAACCACCTCCAAAGTTCACATGCCCTTCTTACAACATTCTATTGCCCACGTCACCTCTGCAGCCTTCCTACAAAACTCCATCGGCATCTTCAGGTCGCCTCACCTCCGTACTAACGAAAGGATCGATCCAAACACCACTAATTGACTCCATGAACATCTTACAACACTAGAAATTTAGGTCTTACAATATCACCTTTTACAAGAGGACTGAACAGACTCTCCTTAATGGTCCATATGACGTTCCAAACCACTCTATAATTACCATCACGACTTATCATCTCCACTTCTAGGGTCATATTGATCCAGCCTCCAGAACACTTCCATATCTTTTTCACACTACATCCTTGCTAACTTTAAATAATGTCATCTTCACATCTAAAAGAGGCCAAATCTAGCTAGCTCCAATGGCCTCCATGACTTGCTTGAGTTATCTTACTTATGTCATCCTCAAACCATAGACTTCACATATCACAAAGGTTCAATCCTAATACCCCATCTCATTCTGTCACCAATAAAATATCAACATATATGTTTCAATTAAATTATAGTGACATCTACAAGTTTGAGAAAGGGCGATCGCAATTCATACTAACTACTGATAAAATTAATTCAACTAGATAAGATCCCATGGTTCTCTTTATGATCTTTCTGATCCCTTTACTTCTCATATTATATATGGTATTGGCATTCTAACTTGAGATAATTGACTCTAGAACATGATAGAAATGATTATCTCGAACACCAGCTATTTGCCTAACATAGAGCCATATTGACAGACCTGTCCCACTTGTGCATCCCTAATTTATTAATACTTGAGTTGATTCATGTCTCCTTGATGCACCAATAAAGCTTTAACAAAATAGATGAAACTATGAGAAGCATAAACTTTGAGCATTTCAAACCTATAAAACCTTAATTGTAAGGCATATAAAAGTTAAAAAAATTAAAAAAAAAACAAGAAGGTGAATATGGCACTAGTATTAGATTAAATAGAATAGAACTCAATGTCAAATTTTGATATAAAACAATGTTGATGATACACGTTTCATTTCTTTTTTATGAAAAGCAACATGTTAAGAAAAAGCAAATTATAAACATATTGCTCACTCGACAGACAACTTTTTAGTTATTAGATGTGAGGATTCAAAGGCTGCGAAGAAATTCTGGAGCCACCTGGCCACATTGTTCAAGTACCTCAATCAAAGACGGAGCCAAAGGAGCATCTACTGTAGAAAAGAAACTATGCAGAACCCCGACAAGAGTATGCCGCGCAACCTTTGTCAGAACTGCTATATAATCCATGATAGAGGAAGGAAAATCCACAATTATAACTATCTCTAATTTATCCATGTGTAAATCATGGAGGTCGTTTAAATCCTTAATCAAGACTGTTCCTGATTTTTCACTGCAAACAGAAACAGGATGTGGAAAGTCTGTTAACAGAAGTGAGCCAACTTAGTTTTAGTTGTAAGGTACATAATGGGTCGAATAAAAATCTAATAAATAATGATTCTTGTAGTATATCCTACAAAAAAAAAAGTAACTGTTAACATAGTTAAGCAAACTAACCCATTCGTTTTATGTAAAATGCGCGAATGACCGTCAACACAAATAGTGTAACCTTTAGAATTCAGGTAAGATGAGAGTGGGTTGATTTTGGATGCACACCCAGATATTAGAAGAACTTTAGAACTTGTAGTCTGGTTGCTAAGTGCTTGAGCAAGAATTTGCAAAATCTGCACATTCAGAGACACATAATTGATATCAAAAGCAATCTATATTAAACTAAAGATAATACATTGAGAAGGTTTTTGTCTGCAGTGATTTAGGTCAAAATGTTACAACGCACTTAACTGAGAAAACAAAAATAAAAATTTATCAATATATATAGTTCTAGATTTGCTACTAGTGTTGTATCCTTGCATCGAGCTTTTATATTTTGGGATGTATTTGAGTCAGAGTATGTTCAAGTCATTATCAGAGTTGTAGTTAACAATCAGCCATTGAAATAACAATGATCAATGTGGTTTTTCTTTAACATATGGTATGTTCGATGATCATACCATACCATATATAAATCTCATAGGGTACATAAGAAATTATCACTGTTTAAATGGGATTTAAGACTAAATGTATGATATGTCCATTGGACCCTAACTTGCAGTACCTCTAAACAGCTAGGGCTATCAAAAAGCTCATAGCTTTTGAATAGCTCGTGTTCGGTTTGTTAACTAGCTCATGTTCAATTCATTCATTAAACAAGCGAGCTGAATACAAACAATTTTTTTGAGCTTGATATATAAACGAGCCGAGCAGGAACAATATTTTGTTCCTTCGTATTTGGTTTATTTTGGCTCGAAATAATTAAAAAAATAAATAATAATAATAATATTTATTTATATTTATTTATATTAATTTTTATACTTTATTTGAAAAAATGATAAATTTTTTTTTAAAATAATTTGGGTGGTGATATAATTATAAAAAATATAATTTTAGATGTTAAATATGTATATATATGGGATTTTACTGGTACTTATGTAAATGATGCTAAAAATCTTGCCCCACTTTTAAGGGTTGGGAATGTAAATACATAGGATTTAGTCAGCATGCATGTAAAGTCTTCAAAAATATTTTGTTAGCCCAAGCGTCAAGCGTCAAGCGTAAGTGGGAATATGGGAAGTGGGAACGGAACGATGGGGGCATTGTTTAGTCCAACATCAAAAAAGTTCATAATATGGCTGTGAGAAAAGCTCTATAAAATGCAAAAGTAGGCTTCTTCAACGCAACAAAAAAATTAACTGTTTTCAGGGACAGTGGAAGTATACGGGTACCGGTAAAGGTTTGCTAAATTAATTATTTATTAATTTAATAAAATTAATAATATAATTAAATATGTTTTTTTAGTTTTAATAAATGAGTAAGTTAAATTTGAGCTGAGTTGAATATGAGCTTCATTCAAACAAATGAGCTTCAATCAAGCCAAACACGTATAGATTATGCAAGATGTATTTCAGACACGAACCAAACACAAACAAAACTTTGGCTCACGCATGTTCAGCTCGTTTACACCCCTATAAACAGCAATTGTTCATATTATCTACCTCTAAACTATACAGGAGAAATATAATTATGAAACTTAAAAAAAATCAGTAAATGAAAAATTAACAAGAGAATTCAAGCATTAACAAATACAATAATCAATAAGTTATTATTATTATTATTATTATTTTGAATGCTTTGTTGTCATTATGTCACAAGATTCCTATATTTCCATTTTAGTTTATTGTCCTATTATTTTGCACACAATTTTAGGAATATAGCATTTATTGTCTTTTATCTATGGATCCAGGATTAATATCTACTTTTTGATTTAATTTTTGATTTACTCTTCTTATGTACACTGCTTTAAAAATAGAAAATTTATTTTATTTTCTTTTTCTTTATGGCATCAAAGACTTTCTTTCTCTAATTTCTTTCATCCTGTATGTCTAGCTACAGTATGGCTACAAGAAGACAAACCCTCCTCGTTCGTGATAAGTTCTGATCTTGAAGTGCTCATCCCGTAGCCTAAAGGTGCTATGAACAATACCATCCCTATCACTAGTCACAAATTGAAGGACCATAAATATCTCCATCGGTTTCAATTTATAAAGATGTTCATTTGTAGGACGAGCAAAAATTAAAATATCATCTCATTGAATCTATTACAGCACCAAAGAAAGAAAATATTGAGTAGAAGTTTGAAAATACATAAATAATACCGTCATGTACTAACTTGCTAATTTTATGGCTATTAAGAAAGGAAAACTTCTTGCCAAATAGCACAACTTAAGAAATTTGTCTGGTCGTCGAAGTACATTTTCAAGTTCTGAAAAAATATCAAAACTTTTCTCTTTAGAAAAAGTTCTCATGAACTTTGGAAAAGTGATTTCTTTGTTATTTAGTATGACAATGACAACAACATAACCTGTCTGAAGCTCAAGAACAGAGATGCCCCATTGACGAGGATTTAGAGAAACACGCCACTGAGAAAAGGTGATTAAGTTCCTAACAGTATAGAACAATGATACAGATGAAGTCTGAGCCAAGAAAAAAGTTTTTGGAGAGTTATGATGGAATCATCACATCTGATGGATTTGACTCTGATGGTTTGAGATTCTAGAATTTTGGAAATAATGACTGTATAAAAAAAAGGGAATTCCTTACTGTCATCATTAATGGAAATATGATCATACCAAAGAAAATTGTTAGAAAAAAGAAGAAAAACTAACAAATTGGAAACCCGCGCGTGATTTCAACTCCCAAAGAAGCCAAGAGAAGCTTGTTATTATTATCAATAGTCAGTATAGCCATATAAAACAAAATCTTCTCAGCAATGAACAAATTGAAATTCTTCAAAAAAACTCCAATCAATCAAGGGAAATTTATATACATAGCACACAATTCTTATGTATTTATAAATCTCACCTAAACATTCATATTCAAATACATAGCACTTTTGTGTTTTAAACTTATGCATGAAAAAGTATATTTCACTTTTGAAAAGTGATAACAGAGATATTTTTGATGTGACATTGAAGATCTGAGTGCTATGTGTGTAAATATGAAAGTTTAGGAGTGATGTATGTGAATAAAAAAAATTGTATGTTATTTATGTAAATCCCCATTTAACCAATAGTCATGAAAGTAGGAAAAAAAACAACATTACACCAACCTCTAAAGTGATTGTGGTATGCTAAAAGAACTTGACAATGACCATGGATTGTTGATTTGGGTGCGTAGGATCACATGAAATGTAGCATTACTCTCTTAAAAAAATTTTGGGCTTTGCAAAAAAGAGCTTATGGGACATTTGCTTTAATGTCAAAGATAAGACCACTAGGGGGTTATCTGTTTTACTGAGCAACGTGTTCTTGAAAAATTGAGTAATGATATAATAGACACTGAAGACGGTGAAGGCACAAAGGAGTACTAGTTTCCAGTTGAGGAAAAGATGCACATAGTTTCGATTGAGCCCATGGTAGAGCCTCCAACCGACTTAATGGTGAGTGTGCAGGATAGTCTTGAGTTTGAGGAACTAATATCAAAGGTATGATAACCCATATACGAGAAATTCAAACCATTCAAATTTATAATCATTCTTGAGTTGCCCCTACTGAGGGAGGCCTAGCATGACATAAATAGGGCTCTTTTGTGCCATGTCGAGAAGATTACATAGAGTTATTCAGATGTTAGATTCAACTCAGCATGGTACCTATCATCAGCTGTCCAGTAAGAAGGAAATTCTTTAATAGGATCTCGATCCTATCAATGAAGAAGAGGTTTTTCCTGAGTGTTTGCTAGTGAGAGTGATGTAGTCTGCCACAGATTTCACCACATAGTTGATTTCTCCTCACATATTATTTTATCAGCTACATTTTGCTAGTGCAAGAAGTGAAAAAAGAAGATTTCAGATTTAAGGGCTCAAGGTTATACAGTGGAAACCTAATATGTATATGTAGCACTAGCTCAAGATGTGCAAAGAGATGATGCATATTTATTTTATCAAAACGTGTTGTGGAATCACAACACATACATGATCGACCTACCAGGGGATTACAATATCCTTGATATCTTCAACAAGGCAGACTAGACTCCGTGCTACAAGAAACCAATAGCTTCGACGAATGAAGTCGAAGCTTCCCCAATCATGAGAGACTAACGCAGGGCTTTTATGGCTAGCCGGTCGGTTCAGCCAAGGGACTGGTCCAATAGGGAGGCTAGACTGGTCGGCTGCTGTTGAGGAAAAATACCGCGCCTTTCCCCCATTCTTCTACCAATCTAATTATAAATATGTTCTTTCGGAGTTAAAATTTCTGATTAGCCAGCCGGTTAGGCTATTTTCACTTTTAGGGTTGTATCTAAAGACAAGAACGTGCGTCTGTAACTTATCCAAGGTGTTGATCTTCTACAAGGGTTCGAAGAGTGTTCCGGCTGCAACTCGATCCTGCGGAGATAGTTATCCATATATATTCCCCTCCATCTGCTCGTTACCATCTCTCTGATGCCCCCAACCTTTCAATTTTTCTTGCAGCCAGCGTCTTTTTTTTTCCACACCTTTCTGCTTCCAGCCGTCAGCTCTAGGTCTTAGCCTTTCCACCAACTGCTTCTCCCACACCTTTCTGCTTCCAGCAGCCAGCTCCAGGAATTAGCCTTGCCCCCAGCTACTTTTCTCCACACCTTTCTGCTTCTAGACGCCAACTCCGACCATCTCCCTACCGCCTACTGCCTTCCACGCAACCCTCTGCTCCACCCGCACTCCACAAATCCTTCCTCCCATGTGTCGGTCAACTTTTTGATTTGATTTTGAAAATTGAAAATAATTTTGAAATTTAATTTAATATATAATAGGTATATAATTTGAGTTTTGAAAGTAGTATGTTTTAGTTTTCGAAAAATGAAATCAAATGGATCTCATTTGTCTAATAGCTGACATAATCGTGTCCGATAGCACGAATACTACACCCTCCCGAAAGCTAAGTGTATATCTTGACTATAGGCCCAATCCTGCAAACTAAGAGATTTGTTTGGTCTGCAAACTTTTTATATGTGACTGACAAGTTTCTCTATTTAATACAAAGATTAAATAGGATTTATTTTACATGGGTTTCAAGTTCCCTATAGAGTCAAGCCTCTATAATTAATTACATCCCAAATGACTGAGTTCACTTGATTAAACTCTCGATAATGATCAGAGGTATTAGTCTTTAAGAATTCGAGGATTAGGTTTTCACGGTTGGACGGGGAAAAACAAGTGAAAGTGACTCAAATAGGAACAGTTATTTTCAAGAGTCCAAAGAAAGGAAAATGTATGGGATGTCACAGATCCTTAGGAGAAACTTCAGTAACTTCCCAAACTACCCTAATGTGTGGCTGAGTTTTGGACACGATGTTATTTAAGTGTTTAATCCTGCCAATTTTATTATTTGAGACTTACATTTGCATAATATCAAATTATGCAAATAGTCTGCAGAGATAAGAGGGTTTACGTCGTAACGAACGACAATCTCAGAACTTAAAGCGAATTAGGTTTTACGCTGCACAACATGGTTGCACAGGTGCCTAAAGAGGGTGTGAGGATTTATGTCGCGTTATGCGAACTACCTCGAAGTCTTATGTATTGTTAATTAAAGTAAGAAGAGAGAGATTGTTGAATAAGATCCTCTTGTCGCTCGATCCAAGCTCCTCGTCGTGTTGCCCACAAAGTTGTCTCTAAGCTCCTGTTGTGGGTTTGAGATTAGCTGTTTATGTTTCACAGTTTTGGTGTCAAAATTTGATTTTGTTTTGTTTTTGTTTTTTTTTCAGTTATGATTTTGCACGCAGAATAAACAAATTACAGGTAAATAAAAGATACTTGAAAAGTAAAATGTTGTAGATAAACTGTAAAAGCGTACTTGGGCATCTGCTACTGTTGCGTGATTAATATTGCGAGCATAGTATGATTTACAATAAATTTAAATAAACTTGCAAGAAAAAAAACAAGGCGAAATTAGTCGTAAAAATCACAAACAAAAGAAACCCTTAGCCAAATATGAAAGACCAGGACTAGGTGTAAGACATTGGTAGAAGTGAGGGCTCAGAGCTGGACTGTGTGCTTCCCGATCTTGAACAAGAGTTACCAGCACGACAATCTACGGAGGATAGTCCTTAACCTCAATCCAAGTGATTAGTTGTGGACTTTTATAAATTTTCATAGAAAAATTCTTTGATTTTCATGCAAAAGTTGTTGTTTAAGTCTTTTTTATGCAGAATTTTTTTTAATATGTAAAAGTGAATTTTGTTTTATTTTTGTAAATATTTTGCAAAGTCGTGTAGTCCACAGACTGGTCACTTTAATTGCGCTAGAACTACTGACAACCTAAGAGCGTCAGAGGCAACGATCCCACCAAGAATCGACGAATAGTATCATCGATCCTTTCTTCTCCCTTATTGAAGATTTTTTAGGTAGGAGATATTATTCTAATAATCTCACTTTATATCCCCAATTTAAACACATATAATCAATGTCGACATTACTCTCGCCACATAGACCCTAGACTTATCATAGTCCGATGATCCATATGTGGCATTTAACAAATTTCTCCAATTATCAGGAGCATTTGAGTGTAATATCAAAACTTAAATCCCAGTACACTGAGTTTCACTATAGGTCAAGTTATTGCGGGAATTTCAATATTGATTTAATTAATGAAGAATGAACTACATCTTGATGCATCATCATGTCTAGTGTCTTAATCAATTTGTGAATCAGGGTCAAGTGCTTAGTTTCATTATTTATTCAAAAATTAGGTGGAGGAACGCTCACCTAGGGTGTGCTCCTAAAACCTAAGAAGCATACACTGAAAAATTAGACGGATGAACTCTAACCTAAGGTGTGCTCCTAAAATCTAGGAAGCCTACATTGAAAACTAGGTAGATGAGCTCTCACCTAGGGTGTGTTCCTAAAATCTAGGAAGCCTAAACTGAAAATTAGGTATATGAGATCTCACCTAGGGCGTGCTCCTAAAATCTAGGAAGCCTACACTGAGAATTAGGTAGATGGGCTCTCACCTAGGGTGTGCTCGTGAAATTTAAGAAGCCTACACCGCGAATTAGGTAGATGGACTTTCACCTCGGGAGTGCTCATAAAAGCTAAGAAGCCTGCACTTTAACTTGTGCTTAAAGTGATTTCAGGTGGTCTATCCTCAATTAAGTGTTTTCCAACTAATCCTCAAATTTCTAAGTGTCTTCCAAATAATTAAATCAAAAACTCACTTTTCGACTTAACCATATAAATAAAACAAAAGGTCGGCCCACTTCCAAAACTAGTAAAGCAGAAAGGGGGAAAATAGTAAGTGAATCGGCCTAAAAACGTTTAAATAATAATCCAGTTAAACCTCAAAGCAGTGGGTAGAAGGGCTCCTGAAATCCAATTTTAAAACCGTGTAAATCAATACTTAAAGGCTACATAAACCTTTCCAAAAGAAATTGGTGCATAAAGCAGTGCTAAAATGCTGCCCAAACGGTGTAAAAGTGGTTCCAACACGGTGCCAAAACTGCCCAAAATTAGCCCTCGAAATGTCCCAAACAACACTTAATTGTGTTCCAAATAATACTATGTAAGCCCATACAACCCACAGTTCTCACAACACTCCAAATAACTCTCACAACACTTCAAAAGCTTTCACATCACTTTCATCACCTCCAAACAGTAATTTGCAAAACTTGTAAGCTACCTACAGCAACACAAACCATAATTTCAGCACCCAAACAACTCTCACAGCTCTCCAAAAGATCTCATAGCACTCTAAAAGCTCTCACAACATTTTTAACACCTCCAACTAGTAGTTTGCAGCACTTGTAAGCTACCTACAGCAGCCCCAAACCACAATTTCAGCACCCAAACAGCTCTCTCCTACAAGTTGAATCAAAACAGCAATTTACTCTTCCAACACCACGAGTTTATGAGGCTCAAAACAGCATTTATGTCATTCCGAAACATTCCCCCTTTCGCATGTCTCTCAAATCGAATTTGCACATCCCCTCAACATATGTTGAAATAAGTATATGTAAATATTGGGAAGGTTTGCATACACACCACTTAATTCACCTGTATCTATATGTCCAACCCCTGCAAATATTCCCTCCAAATAACAGTAATACCGAGTCAGAAATTGCAATTGAATCCCTAAGGAAAACAGAGTTCACCGTCACTTTCTTGTTTAAAAAAAAAAAAAGGTAACCACCGGTAAGGAATATTAGCTTCCTTTCCATTAACAGAACTGGAATAAAGCATGACTTGCCCTCCTCCATAATTTTCAAAGCTACGGATCTCTCCTTGTTCACAACGGGTCAGATTCCAGTAAAAGGCCAACATCCTTAAGTAAAAAATGAAACTGTCGATTCGAAAATAGCTTCCCACATGGGCAGGTTTCCCTTTACAAACTCAATATTGAGCATACGGTTTAAACATTCCTCACCACAACCCAAACTGCCATCTGGAGACAGCTTACAATGGCAAGCCCAATACACACCTCTCCATCACAACACAAATTGAAGGCTTAAAAAAAATGACCAGAATGGCAATAAAAGTCCTAATTATAAATATATTGAACAACACCAATTTTGATGACCTGATAAGACCATTCATCCAATCTCCAGGGCTTAAAAAAATAATTCATTGGGAAGTGATGCTTCAACATAAGGAATCAATACATACAAGTGATAAAACATGTTCATCAAGTAAAAGACGTTGGGAGAAATGTTTCTTCTCATGCATCTTAGGGAACGATGTTTTTATGCAGGTATAAGATCATTCTAAGTAATTTGAATGTGCTCCTAGTAATGGGATTGTTGATCAACAGATGAAGCAAAGTAAAATTAACCATAAATGCACATAACAGTATAGATTCGAAATAAAGAAAAAGGCAGTATAAAGGATTTGCACATTAAGGATTGTCANTTGAGCATACGGTTTAAACATTCCTCACCACAACCCAAACTGCCATCTGGAGACAGCTTACAATGGCAAGCCAAATACACACCTCTCCATCACAACACACATTGAAGGCTTCAAAAAAAATGACCAGAATGGCAATAAAAGTCCTAATTATAATATATTGAACAACACCAATTTTGATGACCTGATAAGACCATTCATCCAATCTCCAGGGCTTAAAAAAATAATTCATTGGGAAGTGATGCTTCAACATAAGGAGTCAATACAGACAAGTGACAAAACATGTTCATCAAGTAAAAGACGTTGGGAGAAATGTTTCTTCTCATGCATCTTAGAGTACGATGTGTTTATGCAGGTATAAGATCATTCTAAATGATTTGAATGTCCTCCTAGTAATGGAATTGTTGATTAACAGATGAAGCAAAGTAAAATTAACCATAAATGCTCATAACAGTACAGATTCGAAATAAAGAAAAAGGCAGTATAAAGGATTTGCACATTAAGGATTGCCAATCAAAATGTGTCCACAAAATGATTTGAAATAACATTATATATATATATATATCAACGCTCTTATGCAAGAGAGGTTTGGTCTTTATTAGGACAACATTTTCAAATAAATTGGCCGCAAAGCTCTTTTATGATTGATTACTTACATGTTTGGAAAGCTGGGACCTTGGTTGATAAAAAATTGTTTTGTTTTCCTTTGGTGGTTATTTGGTTTATTTGGATGGCTAGAAATAGATTCAAACATCAACATGGGGATTTGTCTCCTAATACTGCTTCTTACATTCTAGCTTACTACTATCGCCTACATCGTCTCTTTGGTTTGGATATTTCTTGCATTCAACATCGGGTTGGTAGGATGGCCACCTTGATTAAGTGGCAACCACCCGCGGGTTGGATTAAGATTAATATTGACGGAAGCTGGACTTCCACGGCTGCTAGTGCTGGTGGGGTTTTCAGGAATCACTTGGGTCATTGCAGTTGCTTTTTTGCTTCTCCTATTAATGCTTCATCGGCTTTAGAAGCCGAAAACTGGGTTTTTCTGCTTTCTCTTCTGGTGGCTCTCTCATATAAATTCTCTAATGTCATTATAGAGACCAAATCCTTATTGTTGTTTAAGAATTTCGGAGCCCTTTCCTTACCCAAGTGGAATGTTCTTTAAGCTTGGAACAAAATTATGGAGGTTATAGAAAAGTTTAATTTTAATATCCAGATGTCATTTACTTTTCGTGAAGGGAACTCCCCTGCTGATTGGCTCGCGAAAATTGCTAAAGATGATACTAATCCTTTGGTGGGTGTTACTCCTATGCATCACTTAAAATGTCTTTTATTGGGGGACTCTCTCGATTCTCCTTACATTAGAATTTAATTTCTTTTATGATTTGCAAAATTAGTATATTCTCTGTTGTGTTTGCTTGTTAGTCTCGGCTCTCGGAGTTGTGTCTGTTTGCTAGCTTTTTCTATACGAATCTTGGGGAAGGCTTTTTTATTGGGAGTAATATTTTATTTTATTATCTTAACTTTGCCACTACTTTGCAATTTAGGGGTTGTTGTCCTACTAGGATTCTCTTCAACTTATTTCGGTTACTTTCCTATTGTGAAGCCAGTTCTTGCTGCTATACCTGCTGGATTCATATTTTCGGTAATATATATACTAAGAAGTAAGGGAGTTTTTGGCGGCTACAGAAATTACTGTTCATTTATTGCTACTATTACAAAATTTTTGGCTGCTACTATTCACACCACTTGCTAAAGTTTTTTTTTTTTTTATAGTGTAGAGTTTGTGATATGTTTTTAAATCTTAAGGGTCACTATACCCTCTCTATATTCTTTGGTTTTGTTTTGATCTTTTTTATAGCTGCAGTTAGAATTTCTGGACATTTTTCAAATGCTCAATCCATTCTTATGCTGAGGCCATGCATTTGAGTAGGACTATTTCGACTGGGGGATCACTACTTTTTATATTTTATTGCATATTTAGACTAATTTTTCTGCAGGGTATTTTACATTAGTGGTTTTGAAGACCGTCATGTGGGGGGCTCTTTTAAGTTTTATAAAAAGAACTACTTTTGGGACTATCCTTGTCATTCCTCGCCCACAAGATTTGGTTGATCAAGTTTTCATCTGGAAGTTTACAGCTAATCTCTATTGGGAAAACTTTTATCTTGTTTCTGGATGCTTATTTTCTGCTTTTGGTATACTTGCTCTTTCACGAGCATATATTTCGTGTTTGGTATGTTTTTCCTTTTTGGTGTTTGGGTTGAGTTGTAACTGGTGGAGGATCCCCATTCTATGAGTGTGTTATTGTACTTTTTTTAGTTTTCTAGATGGAAAACCTCTTCCTTCTATTTTGTACTGAATCTTGATTATTAACACGTAAGGAAACGTATAATGCTCCATTATATAAAATATTATATATNATATATATTTATTTATTTATTTATATATTTATATATTTAAATGAATGCAAAACTTCTTTGCTCCTCAATAATTTAGCTGATTTAATCAAGTGTTTAGACAAAAGTTGAGAATCAGATCAAAGAGGCGAGTTGTCTCATAGTTCGAAAACCTGTGCAATATATAACTTATCAAATTCTATTTAGAAAATAAAATGAAAACCACCTGCAACTTTAGCTCATGCCATCTAAGCAGTTTAATTAGAATAAACGGTCACCGAACATGAGAGAAATGCGAAATGAAGATGCATATTCAAAATACCTGAATTGGCCCAAAGGTAACCTTTCAAAACTAAAGTATCTAATGCCTCCAAAATTATTTTGGTACGTTTCGAACGTCAAGAAACTTCTAGGAAGACGATGATCTCGGGCTTTGAGGAATGAGGAAGAGGCGAACCGGGGAGCTTTCCGTGGAGGAGAGACGGCTAGGGCTTCAATGCAGCGAGGTGGACTTGAGCGGAAGAAGCCGAGCAGCGGTCTTCCGTCGAGCGCAAGAGGAGAAGGCGGACTTAGATGCAGAGAGGTTGAGGCGAGTGGAGGTGAGAGGTCTTCGTCTTGTCTGGGGAAGGAGGCGTCAGATGCAGTGAGGAAGGGGCATGCGGGATTTCGGCTCAGGAGGGAAGGAGGAGTCGAACGGGAGAGAGGAGTTCTTCGACACAGAGAGGAGACGCGAGGAAGAGGGCTTCGATCGTGCGAGAGGGTGATCAGGGGCTTCAATCGCACGAGAGAGAAAGCAGACAGGAGCGAGCGGAGGATGATCCAATGAATTCTTCTGTCCAATTAGTATAGTCGAAGATTTGAGGGAACCGTTACTTGAAAGCTTTGGCGAGGAACTAAAGACTTTCTTTGCGCAGAGGAGACTTAATTGGAAAAGAATTAATCCTTAATTATATCAAATTATTGTGAGATTAAATAATATATTTGAAACTTGAAATTTGAAATTTGTGAGTTGAAGTAATTAGCCCGTGTCTAGCCCAAATCGAACCCGAATTGCACTTGAGCTAAGTCAGAACCGCACCCCATAATTTAAAATAAAAAGTGCATAGATTTTCGTGCCACTTGCTCGCGCATGGAACCATAATGATATGGGTGTCTTTCCCATCCAAAATTGATGTCCCGGGTGCGTAGTTGTGGTCTGTTTCGTCATCCATGATCGTCCGGACTAGTTCACGGACGGGCAAGTCAATTCAAGTCAACATCGTGTGTGGTGCAGTGAGTGCGTAAATTACGGCATTCGCGAGTATTCGAGTAACAAATGGTTCACCTAGGGTCTTCTGATCTTGTAGGACCTCATTTTTGGGTCTTCTACATGTTAGTCCTTAGCCCTTGCAACTAAGAGTCGAATGTTTGGAACTACCCATGCGAGATCTTCACAAAAATGAGTCAAGAAGTGGTTCGAAGTTCTATGGGAGGTAGGCTCCATTGCTAGTCCGCTAGGATGGTCAATAAGGAACTCCTAAAGCCATATCATGATTTCTAGGAGTAGGAGACTAAGGCTCTGTTTGGGAGCA
The DNA here is from genome assembly GCA_002079205.1 of Phalaenopsis hybrid cultivar. Lineage (NCBI taxonomy): Eukaryota > Viridiplantae > Streptophyta > Magnoliopsida > Asparagales > Orchidaceae > Phalaenopsis > Phalaenopsis hybrid cultivar. The sequence goes on along the minus strand of JXCR01062970.1, from coordinate 8,815 downwards.
CGTTTTAGGTGCGGCGCGGGCATTTGCCGTGACTTCTCGCGAAAGCTATCCGTTTGGTTCGCGACTTTGGGCAATT
>JXCR01062968.1:343315-364678 GCA_002079205.1 Phalaenopsis hybrid cultivar | reverse complement strand
TGCCAATATGCCCATGATTTTCATTCAATTCGCAGCCAGGAACTTCATCATGTTTCAATGAAATCCTAGAATCACTATCCGGCAATCCCTGTTCTTCTTCATCTAGTGAGCGGGATGACTCAAGGCCTCTACGGGGTAGAACAACTTCAACTTGTACATCATTTGAACTTCTTGTTTCAAGGTTTTGGAAGAATTCTGGATTCAACTCTTTGTCTTTCAGGGAGGGAACCTTTTTTTTAAGAATAACTGCAGCATTCTCTTGAATATTGCTGCCCTTTCCTTTGGACAAAGATTTGCTGGCAGAAGGCGAAGAATCAAGAGATGAATCTTTCACAGATTCTGGTCTTTTACAGTTGAGATTTGACTGTTTAGCATCCGACTCTTCACCATTCCCGGATTTGGTAGCTTTTCTATCTACAGTATATAACACAAGCACGAATACATGTAAGGGACTTGGAAACCTACGTGCAGGAAATTCAAAGCATATGAACAAATTATAATGTTATCATTTTATACCCATTGAATCCTCTGGTGCTTTATTCTCACTATTTCCTGAAATCTTTTTCCAAAATTGCAATGCCTCCATCATGCTATCTCTCACAGGTTTTACCTGATCAATGAACCATTAAAGACAACAAAACAATGAACCATTCAAGACAGTAAAACAATTCTAAAATCTGAGGGATTTCAGATGCCAATATAACAAGAGGCTATGTTCATAAATTCACCCATCTGGAAAGCTAAGGGCATGTTTGGAATAAATTTTATACTTTTATTTTTGTTTTTTTAACATGTTTGTTTAGTGTATTTTTCACATGCAATTTTTTGTTTCTAAAAATGAATTAATATGTTTTTGAAAACATTCAAAATAACTTTTAGTTATTTTTAGAATTTTTAAAGACAACTATACTTTAATCAAATAGCCAAATATGTTTTAGTTCAAATCAANAACCATTAAAGACAACAAAACAATGAACCATTCAAGACAGTAAAACAATTCTAAAATCTGAGTGATTTCAGATGCCAATATAACAAGAGCTTTGTTCATAAATTCATCCATCTGGAAAGCTAAGGGCATGTTTGTAATAAATTTTATACTTTTATTTTGGTTTTTTTTAACATGTTTGTTTAGTATATTTTTCACATGCAATTTTTTGTTTCTAAAAATAAATTAATATGTTTTTGAAAACATTTAAAATAACTTTTAGTTATTTTTAGTATTTTTAAAGCAACTATACTTTAATCAAATAGCCAAATATGTTTTAATTCAAATCAAAACATGAACAAAACAAAATAAATAAAAATAAAAATAAAAAGAAGAAGTGATCCCAAAAGGCCCCTAAGAGTATGACAATCTTACTTTATGAATGATCAAGCAAGACTATAATGTTTACTTATTGAATCATGGAAAGAGTTCTCAGATAAGCAATACCTTGTCAAAACGGCAAGCCTCAAGTGACTCAATTATTTGAGAACTCCCATCAGCAATCAAATTGCCTGAATAAGAAGCAAGCACAACCAAAGCATCTGCAGCGGCCTTGCGAACGACCCAATCACTATTCTCAAGACATTCACGAATGCTTTGCAGCACTGTTGGCATACTCTGAGTACCGATTGCTCTTATCTAAGAAAATTTTGGAGTTAACTGCTGGCAATTTAAAGTCTCAAAATGAGGGTTATTTCTTACTTCAGATACTGATTAGTCTCGGCCAGACAATTATTTTGAACAAAATATAATACAAACGAAAAAAAAAACTGATATGACTCCTGCATTATGAAATCACCCAAACTTTGCAATTTTTGCATCACAATGTACCATTTCAGTAAATGAAAATGAGCAAAGAGCGAGGATTACTACTTTTAAGTACGAAATGCAACCAACAACAACAACAAAACTTTATCCCACTAAGTGGAGTTGGCTACATGAATCCTTTTCTCCATTGTGNATGAAATCACCCAAACTTTGCAATTTTTGCATCACAATGTACCATTTCAGTAAATGAAAATGAGCAAAGAGCAAGGATTACTACTTTTAAGTATGAAATACAACCAACAACAACAACAAAACCTTATCCCACTAAGTGGGGTCGGCTACATGAATTTTTTTCTCCATTGTGTCCTATTTAACTATGAAATGCAACCATTGCCCAAAATTTTAATCCAAGCATGCAACTAAAACTAATAAGCATCCTATATTTTTATATTGAAAAAATATTACAAAGCAGTAAGGTTATTCAACCACCACCATAGCCCAATTAATTTAGGAACAGATTGATATCATACTGTATCAATTATTGACAACAAAGAGCAATACCAGATAGTGAGCAAGTCAACTTGATACCGATGCAAAGGTGAAACCCAGCCTACGTAAAAAGTTATTAAAGATATATTTTAGAAAATCATAAAGTTGAGCCTACAGATCAGAAATGTGGTCACCTTTTACAGCAAGTGAAAACGGGAAATCCCAGTTGTTAACAATGATGCAGGTGTCTCCATCAAAGTGAAGTGGGAAAGATAGGACCATGAAAACCATTGGCATTCCCTTGTCAAACTCTCCAATACTTCCTGTATTTTTTAGCATTATTGCTGTCTTAATATAAAATTAAAGCTAACCACCAAAAAAAAAGTAATGAACAGTGTCAAATATTGGGTGATTAACCCAATTAGTGAATCATTCAAATAGTCCATTTTTCCCCCTCTGCTACCTCTATCAAAGAGTTCACCCCTTGTCTCAATTTGATGTCAATGTCTTTGAATCAAGTTGAACGCAAAACTTCAACAAATACCTCAAGTCTTCCGCCCGGTATATTTTTATTATATGCATAATTATTAGATAAAAGGACAAAATCATATGCAATATTATATCATATATAATCTAAAGCTCAATCTAAGAGATCTATGCTCCCTGCAAACTTTTATCTATAATGCTTCGCATTAATTTATTCGCTAATGACAAAATCATATGCAGTAAGAAAATATTACTGCGAGAAAAGAACTACTGTTTAGTTTCTCAATTTGTTTCTACAATCTGATGAGAACCAAGAAAATGCAAAAGATAGTTGAAGTGGTTATCTTTTCGATAAATTCATCAGCTCCTTCATTTTTCAAATATTCAAGCCTAAGGCAGTACTACAATGTTCCAGGAAACTTCTTAGTAGAGAAGAGGTTTTGCAGCAGTTAGCTTGAGATTGATCCAACTATTAATAAAGGAGATAATTGGTCTTCCAACCTTACCTCCCACTTGCGTGTAAGAGTTGAGTTGAGCTTTAATCACCTTTGGGTTGAGCTTGAGCTTCATTAATTAATCGAGTTTGAGTTTAAGGTCGAGTTTATTTCTACAAGTTTGAGCTGGCTCATAAACTGGGTAGTTTATTATAATAGAGAAAACAATTTTTAACTCAAACTAGACTTATAATAAAATAAAAAATAGAATGAATAATTATAAGATAAGTAAAAAATAAATCACTTGATATAAAATATAAAAGATAAATTTTTAAATGTTTTTAATAAATTATAGAATATATCTTAATTTTAGNGATAGGACCATGAAAACCATTGGCATTCCCTTGTCAAACTCTCCAATACTTCCTGTATTTTTTAGCATTATTTCTGTCTTAATATAAAATTAAAGCTAACCACCAAAAAAAAAGTTAATGAACAGTGTCAAATATTGGGTGATTTACCCAATTAGTGAATCATTCAAATAGTCCATTTTTCCCCCTCTGCTACCTCTATCAAAGAGTTCACCCCTTGTCTCAATTTGATGTCAATGTCTTTGAATCAAGTTGAACGCAAAACTTCAACAAATACCTCTAGTCTTCCGCCCGGTATATTTTTATTATATGCATAATTATTACATAAAAGGACAAAATCATATGCAATATCATATCATATATAATCTAAAGCTCAATCTAAGAGATCTATGCTCCCTGCAAACTTTTATCTATAATGCTTCGCATTAATTTATTCGCTAATGACAAAATCATATGCAGTAAGAAAATATTACTGCGAGAAAAGAACTACTGTTTAGTTTCTCAATTTGTTTCTACAATCTGATGAGAACCAAGAAAATGCAAAAGATAGTTGAAGTGGTTATCTTTTCGATAAATTCATCAGCTCCTTCATTTTTCAAATATTCAAGCCTAAGGCAGTACTACAATGTTCCAGGAAACTTCTTAGTAGAGAAGAGGTTTTGCAGCAGTTAGCTTGAGATTGATCCAACTATTAATAAAGGAGATAATTGGTCTTCCAACCTTACCTCCCACTTGCGTGTAAGAGTTGAGTTGAGCTTTAATCACCTTTGGGTTGAGCTTGAGCTTCATTAATTAATCGAGTTTGAGTTTAAGGTCGAGTTTATTTCTACAAGTTTGAGCTGGCTCATAAACTGGGTAGTTTATTATAATAGAGAAAACAATTTTTAACTCAAACTAGACTTATAATAAAATAAAAAATAGAATGAATAATTATAAGATAAGTAAAAAATAAATCACTTGATATAAAATATAAAAGATAAATTTTTAAATGTTTTTAATAAATTATAGAATATATCTTAATTTTAGCATACTTTGAGTGTATTTTATATTAATATTTTTTTAAACTGGTCAACTCACGAGCTAATGAGTCGAGTCGAGGCTGGTTGAGTTTGGCTTGCAAGCTAATTGCGCTCATCTCATGAGCCACTCATCAAGCCGAGCCCGAGACAGCTTGGTTGAATTACACGGCTACCTCCAACTCATATTCACCACTTCTCATTTATAAAAATAGAAAATGCCAAAAAAAACACACCAATGGGGCTCCTTCATCATGCTCACAACTATCCTACCACGGTGCATTGCTTGGGCTCTCTCTTCACCTTAAAAACTACCCTGTATTCTTTGGCCCGTTGTTTCTTAAAAATGAGGGTTTCTCTATAGCGTTAATGCTAATGTATTGATTGCTGGGCTTCAGGTCCCACTAATGATTAATCAGCTTGTACCATTTGTTGGTGAATCATGATCCTCACTCATATAGTTTTGAGTGGAAGCCAAAAAGCAAACGCACACAGCTTAAATCCCTGTCGTAAGAAATCAAATGTACTGCGAGGAATGAAAATATACATCTCAAGCATTTAAAAACGCTGCATAAAATTAAACGCAAATGGGAAATGTCACTTACGACATGTCTATTCTCCCAGTATAAATAATTTCATGCTCTCCTACACCGAAAGAAAAGGAAAAAAACAAAACAACTTCGAAAACAAATCACCAACGTAGCAACAACACAATCATACGAACCTGAGCTAAGCTCGAAATAACTGAGAGTAATGCCCCTTTTGCTAAAAAGCTTTGCCCACCAAACATCTTGCAGATCCTCGGACACAACCGTTGAAACGCCGCAGCTCCGCCGCCGCCTCCCCCGCATTCTACCACCTTTGCAAGAGACGACGCTGCCCCAATCTGCACCGCCTTGCTCTGCTCCCCCATCACTTCCAACAGCGGCTTCAAGAACAACCCAACCAACGACGTCGACGCCGCCGCCGCCGAGGACGCTCCTCCGCCGTTATAAGCTTCATTGGCATGTGAACGAAGATAAAGCGCTGCGAGCGAGCCGGCGGCGTCGCGGCACGCATCACGTACAGATGAGTCTGACAAGGGGTCCTTGAGACGGCGTATAATGTAAGCGATGACCTTGGGGAGATGAGTGGCACCGACGTCGGGGTGAGCGGAACAGAGGAGAGATAGGAGTCGCACGGACTCGCGGCGGGCGACATTGCGTCCGCTGACAGCCGCAGCGGAGTCGCTGGCAGTGGAAGCGGGCTCGTGGAGCAGTGAGGATAAGATCACGGGAAAACCATCAGCAGGTAGCGATAAGATTACCTTCTCGAGGTCGTCGATGGCGATCTGATAAGTATCGCGGTCGGAGAGCTTCGAAACTGAGGAGAGTACACGCGATTTAAGCTCAACCAAAGCGATGTGGCCGGAGAGGGAGGAGAGTTTGGGTTGAGGCGAAGACTGCGACTGGGATATGGGTTTTGAGGGCTTGGAAGAGGGTTTCGAGGAGGAAGACGACATCGAGAGGGCTTCTTAAAGAGGTCGTGTTCGGAAGGAAATGGAGAGAGGAAGGAAGGCAAAGAAGGAGGGATTTGGGAGGAATGGCATGGAAGGAATGGAGGCTGAAGAGATCTTCAAATGTGGGGAAGAAACGAGATCTTTGGAGAAGAGGGAACAGAGGAGTGCATCTGAAATTGAGTAAATCGTAAGAATAGCGGAGGAAGCAACTGTAGGTGCTGCTTAGCAACTAAACAGAATTTAACTAAGCAGGACTTTTTTCCTAAAAATAAGTAATTAGCGGATCGGGAGATATATTTCCGAAAGTTTGTGTGAAAATTTGATGTAATCAATTATAATATATAAATTTTATATCTTACTCAATTCATATGCATTTAAATAAATAAAACTCAATTTTAACGTATATTATTTTATTTATGCATGAGAATATGTATTTTATCTTTTAAAAATTGAAATAGTGATATATTTTTGATGATGTCGATACTTTTGGTGGTATAAATGTAAAATAAAAAGATTTTAGGTGTTAGATATATAAATAAATAAAATTTAGTGGTACATGTATAAATTGAATTTCTTTATAATAATGATTTTTTTTTGTGATGTGAGTGATTTGAGTGATGTAAATGTAAAAAATAGAATTTTGGTGTTAAATATATAAAATAAATAAAATTGGTGGTATGTATTTAAATGTCTACTGAACAGTTTATTAGAAACCTGAGCCGGTTATAAGGTTCAAGGGTTGAACCGTCGTTTCAACCCGATTCTGGGCGGTTCTATGCTGGAGGGGTTTTTCATGTCAATCAGAATTAGACCTGATCGGTTTAGGTTTACTAAACCATGAAATTTTCTCCAACATCCAACAATCTAACGTGCAAAATTCATCGACTTGAGAAAAATTATTAATGTTAAATCTTAAAATTTATTCGGCATCATAAAAATTTGTTAAATCCTAGTAAATTATTTAATAATTTATTTCAAAATTGAAATTAGCTAATTCGAATATATTTCTAATTTTAAATATTGTTGATTGATCTTTACACTCTCAGAATTGATAAATCTAGAATTTATGCAAAAATGGATGTTGATAAGAATTTTATCTTTTTTTATTTTATTTTAGGGCATCCCGCACACATCTTAAAATATTTCTATTTAAATCATTTGAAGAATAATAGACTACCCCGAGATGTAGAAATATTATTTTGAAGTGATATTATTATTTGTATAATGAAAATCTTTATAATTTATGGGTCTAACTTGACCAGGCTTCTTTTTCTTACCTTATAGGTGAAACGTAGGGTTTATTTTACTCTAGGATCTAGTATCCCAACAAGAGCAAATACTAATAATTAAGTACATTCCGGGAGTTGTAAACTATCGAGAAAACTCTTGATTAAATTGATTACATGTATCATTCATGATTTCAAAGTTGAATGTTAAGGTTGGTGTTTTTGAAGCTTCAAAAGGGATATGTTAAAAATTTCAAAGGGATTGTTCATAGAATTCAAGTTTAGAAAGGTAGAGTGCTCGGATAATGTGAAGCCTAGTGAACCCTCCAATGTATTCTATTTAATTTCAATATTTAAATATTAATTATTCTAACTAGTAATAAGTGTAAGATAACATTTTATTAAAATTTAATTAGTAAATCATTAGCTTATTTAAAATAAGAAATTCTTTACTGTCAAGTTTAATTAGTTTAAGAGTTTTAATCCATTAGTATTAATTTGTTAAAATAATTTATTTTTAAGTAATTGTATCTTGAATAATAATAATTATAATCTTTTATTTTTTATCAATCTTAATTGGATTTATTAAATCATAAGTTGCTTTTATTAGAATCCCATTTAATTTTACTTAAATCTTACACTAAGTAAAAGTTAAACATATATCAAATCAAACTAAGCCACAACTAATAACAATTGGTTTAATTGATTTATATTTTTGTTGATTAACTTAAGATGTTTTTTTAAATTTGAACTCTTCGTCACAATACTTCGTTTAGTCTTAGTAAATTTAACTTTGAAGTTTAGAAAATAGTTTAGTTAATTTAGCTCTTTTAGTTACATTTCCACTAGCATGTATTAAACTTTTCTTTGACCTGTTTTTCTTACTTAAGTTTTTATAGTTTGCATAATGTCTTTTACGCTATTATCTTAAGAACTTCCACTCCTTGTGGGATCAATACTTAGGACTCCATTAGAGCCCTTTATTATCTAAGCGATATGTATACTTGCGTTTGCAAACTAGTGACTATTTTAAATTGAGAATATACATTAAATCACTAGAAGTGAGGACTTACAAATTTTATAAGATAAATTTTATTTAACTGAAGTAACTATTATTGTGATTGATCTGCATGTTTCCTTATTTAGTTGTTGTGTGCTATAGTGTTGAAAGACATTTACAACACATACACATTGTCGCCCATCAAGTTTTCTTTTTTGTAGCATCAAGTTATTGGCGTCGTTGTCGGGGAGGTAACGGTAAATTATTTTATAATTTAGAAGAGTTTGTTTGAACTGTAAAACTTATTTTAAGAAACATTGTAGTATAATAAATATTTTTATATTTTTGTGTCTTTGCTTATCTTAATTGTTTATTGTGTTTGTGCATGTGTAGTTTAGGATCCGAAGGTTTAGTCCCTTACGATTCAGAGTTAGAAAAAATTATTAGAAAAATTTAAAAACAACAAAAAGAATTTGATAATTTGAACAAAATGGCTAACAACTTAAATAATCAAGGAATTGAAAATGAACATCAATAGAGACCTTTAAGAGGTTATGATAGCCATACAGTTTATGAAATTCACTTGAGTATCTAAAATTCTGCTCTAGCTGCTAATTTATTTGAACTTAAGCCTGTTATTATCCAAATAGTACAAAATAATCAGTTTGGGGGAATACCAACTGAAGATCATAACTTACATCTTGTTAGTTTTCTATAAATTTGTGCTACATTTAAATATGACGGAGTGTCGAATGACGCCGTCAGACTTAGACTTTTCTTTTTTCATTAAGAGATACAACTAAGATGTGGTTAAACTCTTTAACATCTGAATTTATCAGAATTTGGGGAGAATTAACATAAAAAATTTTATCTAAATATTTCTCACCATTGAAAAATTGCTAAGCTTAGAAATGATATCAAATCTTTTTGTCAATTTGAAGAAGAATAAATATATGAAACTTAAGAACAATTTAAATATCTCCTTAAGAAGCTTCCACACCACGCGTTACCCAGATTGGTTAATAATTCAAACTTTTTATAATGGATTAGTTGGATCTCTTAGATCTATTATTAACGTTGTTGTTGGTGGATCAATAATGCTAAAATCATTCGATGAAGCATATTCTTTAATTGAAGAGGTGATTACAAATAGTTTTCAATGACCCTCTGAAAGGGTAACTCCAAGAAAAGTAGTCAGTGTTCATGACTTTGATGCACTATCTATTTTAGCTTCTCAAGTTGTTGTAATATCAAAGAAGATAGAACAATATGTAATGAATTATTCTCAAACACCTCCTATGCTTGAGGAAAAATTATTTGAATAAATGATAGATTCATGTCGGCACTATTTTTGGTGTGAGGTTTGCCCGTAAGAAGCTGTCGATCATCGGAATTGGNGTGTATTGGGTGTCCTTAAATTTTAAGGATAATATTATTAAGTAAAACGTATTAAGTTTAAAAGATTCCTAAAGTATTCACCAGGTTAAGAGTAGGGAGCAGGTCCATGCAACATTCTTAATATCTGGTAAAAAGGCCTTGGGGTTCATTTAAACTTTATTATGTTACTTAATAATTCATCCTGAATATCCTGATGCTCAGTGAATATTGATATCTTGATTATTCCCAAGAATAGGGTAAATGTCATCCAGGTTGAGAGTAGGGAGCAAATCCATGCAACCTTCTTAATATCTGGTAAAAAGCCTTGGGGTCATTTAAACTTTATTACTTACTTAATAATTCATCCTGAATATCCTGATGCTCAGCGAATATTGATGTCTTGATTATCCCTAAGAATAGGGTAAATGTCATTGNTCTATCTAAATGATCATATGCGACATTTGAAAAGTACATTAATACCCCAAATATTAGAAATACTATCTTAGACTGGATCATATCACCCTAATGATAAAAATTTCCATAACTTAAGAGTCTACAGACCAAGCATTTTTCTCTTACTTTACGAGAGCAACATTAGGTTTATTTTTTTTTCTGGAATCTAATATCCCTGTGAGGGAAAACCCTCATAGTAACTTACATCTAAAAAAAATGGTGGCTTCTGAGATCACTCTTGATTAAATTTTTGAAGTACATCATGCATAATTATCGAAACGCTTCTCTGAGATGATTGATACTGACTCAAATTGATGGATTTGAGATTTGGAATGAAATTGTATGGTTTGAATAGGCTTGATTCACCTGAGATAAAAATTTGAGTTAGTTGTGTTTGATTTTATTTGAAGGTTTTATTTGAGTTGATTTGCTTGTTTTGATTGNGATTTTCTATTATCATGATTTCTTTTCCTTTAGTGGTAGGGACAACTGTCTTTGTTGGTGTTATTGTATCAAGAGGTCTTAGTTTTCTTGTGAACTGGAAATTCATCAGGAGAATTCAAGTTGAATTCAGCAGCAGGTTCTTGTATTTATGGAGCAGCAACTCCACAACAACAAAAGGAGTCTTCCCGGGGATGACCTGAAGATCTCCAAACCCCGTTCCAAACTTGATGGTAGTAGCAACATTGCGGGCCTCACGGCTTGTTGGCAGGTTGCAGGANGTGCAAAGATTGATGAAGAATTTTGCTGAGATCTGGCTCATGCAGGGAATATGAAGAATTTTTCTGAGATTTGTATATGCAGAGATCATGAAAATTTTGCAAAGTCCGGAGAACGTCTGTATAAGTTCGTACAGTGCAGAATTTTATTGAAATGTTTATGTAGAGACTCACAAAAATTTACGAGGTACAAAATTTTGTTTCAATGTTGATTTTTATTTTGTTGCATTTGTTTTAGGATTTGGACCCAGTTTCAGACAAGGGTGACATCTGAGCTTCTAAGAACGAGTCTGTCTTTGAAATTTGGGGCACTGTGTTTCTTGAAATATCGTCCACTGACTAAGGACAAGTGTTAGAGCATAACCCACTCTTTAAGGTGCTATCAGAATTATATTCTTTCAAGTACCTATAAAGATGTGTTATCTCTAAGAAAACCACAACTGAAGAGGCCACAAGTTCATAGCTCCATTTATAGCAGTCATCATTTGATTTGTTGCAGATTCTGTAAAAGTTGTTGAAGTTGTCTTTGAGAAATCTTTCTAACGTTCCTCAAGTTGAAGTTGGAGTTGTATTTGTTGGAAACTGAAGGATATGACTTCAGGTTTGAACATTCATTAACTGCTAATATCATCATCATTTCTTTAATTCTTTCTTTCTGAGCCCAAGCAGATTTCAGAATTTTGGTCGTGTGATCAAAATATTTTTCGTTTTCCAAAGATATTTCTGAGTCAATTAATAATCGACCAAAAGTCTGAAGATCATTGAACTTTTCTTGAATATAATATCAGAAGAATTTTCTTAAGAGAGCATTTTAAGTTTCATTAATCAGGGGAAACTCGGATACCAATTTTTATTATACGTCCACCTCAAGCTTCTTCTCAGGGAGACTTTTCTTTTGCTTTGATTTTTTTTTTGCTTCAAACTTTGCACATAATCAATTTTTTTTTATTTTCCCCTTATTTTGTTGAGAATTACTATATCTGGTAGAGCATGATTTAAATATTTTGAATGTCTTAATTCAGACACCAATTTTTTATTATAAGCTCACCTCAAGCTTCTTCTCGGGGAATTTTCACACAATAATTTTTTTTGCTCCCTTTATTTTTTGAGAATTACTATATCTGGTGGAACATATTTTTTTTAAAGATTTGAATGTCCAAATTCCCCTGACTAATAATCCTCAAGTGTTTCTTAAGTCAACTTCTGGGATATTATAACTCGTTCGAAAGTTAGGACCCAGTCACGTGACAGGAAATTAAAAGGCTCGTGATATCCCGAGTCAACTATTCGTATTTCAACCACACTATCTTATTTTGAAATCGGCTTAAGACCCAGTTCAAATTCNGAAAATTAAAAGGCTCGTGATATCCCGAGTCAACTATTCGTATTTCAACCACACTATCTTATTTTGAAATCATCTTAATACCCAGTTCAAATTATTTAAAGTGGATGACTCAATTATTAAGGCATTAATTTCATTCTCCCCTGAAGTCATATTCATATCAAAACATCCAAAATTTTCTTTCGACATGATGAGTTTTTCAAATATTGAACAATTCTGAACAACAACAAACTCTTTCTTTTTATTAATTGCGATGGGAGGAATGAGATANTTCGACATGATGAGTTTTTCAAATATTGAACAATTCTGAACAACAACAAACTCTTTCTTTTTATTAATTGCGGTGGGAGGGATGGGATGGACTAACATTGATCCTGCTAATATCCCCTTTTAACAAAAATAGTAATACAATAGTAGCCAAGAGGCATTTGGTAGTTGCGTAGGAATAGGTTAGAACAGACAGATCGACCAAAATCATATTGATAAAACCTCTTTCAGGTTCCTTTCAAATATTCTTTCGGGATTGTTTTGTCCCCATTCTTGAACTTCTCCTCAAGCAAGTCTTTGAAATTGCAGCACACTTCTATAGTGTGTCCCACAAACCTGTGGTACAGGCAATATCTCGGATGTCCTTTCTTGTTGGCCTCGTCAGACTTCTTTGGCATGGGTAACCTGAACTCGGGATTCTTGATCAAACTGCAGAACATCTTTTTTGTTGCTTCATCTTTAAGNAAATAGTAATACAATAGTAGCCAAGAGGCATTTGGTAGTTGCGTAGGAATAGGTTAGAACAGACAGATCGACTAAAATCATATTGATAAAACCTCTTTCAGGTTCCTTTCAAATATTCTTTCGGGATTGTTATGTCCCCATTCTTGAACTTCTCCTTAATCAAGTCTTTGAAATTGCAACACAATTCTATAGTGTGTCCCACAAACTTGTGGTATGGGCAATATCTCGGATGTCCTTTCTTGTTGGCCTCGCCAGACTTCTTTGGCTTGGGTAACCTGAACTCGGGATTCTTGATCAAACTGCAGAACATATTTTTTGTTGCTTCATCTTTAAAAGAATATATCCCATTTGATTGAGTGTTCATGATTGGAACTTGTCTTTAATATGTCTGATAAGGTCTCTGCTGAGATGATTGCTAAATATTCTGACGAGGACTTTGGAAGGTTTGTTGATGTTGTTCGGCTTGAATTTGCAATTATCTTTTTTCCCTGCTAACCACAGCAACTGTCCCAGATTTATTCTCGATTATTTTGGTTATCATGGACTTCTCGTCCATCTCGTGAGAATCCATATACTTGACTTCTTCTTGCAGACTATCAGCTTTGCTGAGTGACTTCTCGAAAGGCTTGATGGTAAGTCCCTTAAGCATGAAAGCTATTGGCCCATGGATGCTTTTGAGTATGATCTCAATCACATGATGTTCCTATAGCTGAGGTCATTTCATGCTAAGGTTTCTTTACCTCAAGATATAATCCACTAAAGTTTTGTTAAGATTTTATTTTTCTACCACGAGATCTCCAATAGAAACATGATGCTGCACTCCGACAAATCTTTTTACAAATAGTAGTTCTAACTCATCGAATGTCTTCACCGATCCGTTGAGCAACTCGACATACCAATCAAACACTATTCCTGACAGACTACTAGCAAACTATTGGAAGAGTAAAGCTTCGTTATTTCTTGTGTTGCCACAACTGGCTCGGAAATGTGCTATGTGTTGTATGGGATTTTCAGTCCCGTCAAATATCTTAAAGTTTGGTGACACAAAAACTTTAGGGTAGGGTACGACATCGAACTCCTCCGGGTAGGGTCTACCCTTTAAAGTCAATGCACCGCCCTTAGACTTGGTTAAGGCCTCCTGAATTTGTTCAACCATTTGCTTAAATTCATTTTCTGGTATGACACTGTCGGCACTATTTTTGGTGTGGAGTTTGCCCGTAAGAAGCTATCGGTCATCGGAATTGAAATCCCGTTGCCCGCTTTGGAAGGATNTTAATTTTAATAATGATCTTTAAAAACCAATTAAAAATATTAAATGATCTTCAAATCCTTTGAAATTTTTATATTGAATATCTCTGACTTATTAAAAACCAATTAAAAATATTAAATGATCTGAAAATCCTTTAAAATTTTTATGGTGAATTCTCTGACTTACAAATCACAATGGGAACAAAAATCAAATGATTTTGATCTTTATATTCTCCAAATTAAATATTTTAAGTAAATTGGGGAACAAAAATCAAATGATTTTGATCTTTATATTCTCCAAATTAAATATTTTAAGTAAATTGATGTTTGCTTAAAATAGTGCTATTTTGATTTTTAAAAATTATAAAATTATTTCCTAAAACTACTCTGGCCATAGGGTNCCATATAATCATCAAATGTTTTTGCATGATATTTGTTGGGATAGTAAGCATCATGCAACTTTCAAAATAAATGTTTAAACCCTATGATGATTTATGAAGAGAACAATAATGTTGGTGTGTGTATGTGTGTGTTTGTGTGTTGGTTAAAGCTAATTTTATATCAATTTAGGGTTTTGCTGAAGTTAGCTACTTTCAGTTCTATTTAAGTTTGGTTAATTTCATTTTTTCTTAGTTGGATTTTAATTTTAGGTTAAATTATTATCGCACTCTTCAGCTCAAGAAAGGTTCAGGTTATAGCTTATCTGAGCTTAGTTCAGCAATCTAGTGACACTAGATGAGACTTCCTATGTCTCAGTTAGGTTGGATATAAGCTTGGAAAAAGTTGACTGAAAAACAAGGTAAACAATTTAGTGGTAAACCAAAGTTCTAAGAGGAGGCCACTCAATTTGAAGAATTGAAGGATTTGGAGCTTGTCATGGATGATGAAATGTGTGGGATTTGGTGATATTATCAAATGAAAAAAATGCACCACACAATTAGTGGGTTTACATGCTAAAAGATGAGTTAGATGGTAACATGTGCTACAAGATAAGGCATGTTGTGAAGGAATTTTTGTAGGAGTGGGCTACACTGATATTTTTTCACATATGGTAAAGATAAAACTATTAGTTTTTTTTAACGTTGTAGTGGAGGAAGATCTACATCTGAAGAAGATGAATGTAAAGACAACATTTTTACATTGAGATCTAAAAGTAGAATTGTACATGGTGCAACTAGAGAGTTATGAGGTTTTAGAAAAAGAAGAACTAGTCCACATATTTCAATGGCTTAAACAAGGACTCAAGATAATAGTACATGAGGTTTGATAGATTCATGTTAGACAATGCGTAGATGAAGTGCCTGGTAGACTACTGTTGCTCCATTAAAAACTTTAATAACTGTTATATCATGCTTTTTTTATATGTGGAAGACATGTTTAATGCACAGACTTATATGAAAAAAATTATGGACCCAAAGAAGCTATTATCAAGGGTTTTTGAGATGAAGGCTTTGGGTCCAACCAAGAAGAAATTTGCGATGAGAATTAGAAGGGACATGAGTTCAGGTTTACTGAAGTTATCTTAGGCAGGGTATATTGAGAATATCCTATAGACATTCAACATGGGTGAGGCAAAACAAGTTTGTGTCCTCTTAGATAGTCACTTTAAACTCTTTGAGGAATTATCATCTAAGTCTGAAGCGGAGCAAGCATAGTTGTGGAGAACTCAATATGTTTCAGTAGTTGGAAGCCTAATATATGTTATGATATGTATGAGATAAGATATTTCATATATAGTGGGAGTGGGCAATAGCTACATGGGAAATCTTGATAGGCATCACTAAGAGTTATTAAACTGAATTTTTAGGTATTTGAGGAGAACAGTCAACATGGTACTTTGCATTTGAAGTAAAGAGATCAGTCTACAAATAATTTGTAGATTTAGTTCTATAAGGATATTTTGATGCTAGAAGAAGTATAATATGGTATATATCCACTTTTGGAAACACAACAGTAAGTTGAGTCTCCAAACTGTAGAATATTATTGCACTTTCAACTACCAAAGTCAAATATACTCCTATCACTAAGGTTAACAAAGAAATGATTTTGGTTGCAAGGCTTTATGATAGAACTAGACAAGAATCAGAGAATTGAAAATCCTTATAGTGATAGTTTAATATTTATCTTGCTAAGAACATTGCTTTTCATGTTAGAATGAAAAATATATAGCTTAGGTATCATACTATTCATGCTCTTCTAGAAGAAGGGCAGTTGCTCTTAAAGAAGATACACATAGCTCAAAATCCTATTGGCATGTTGACAAAGGTGGTGACTATTAAGAAACTAGAGCTATGCTTGCTTTCAATTGGAGTCCAGAAAAATTGAGATCGTGGGTGAGCCACACTATGGCATGTTACCATAAAGATAGTACAAATAGAGGTATAGATCTGGAGGACAGGTTTTGGGAGCTATCGGTCACTAAGTGAGAGATTCTTGAGATGTGGAGCCTGGAAGCACCCACAATCATAAGGAAGCACAAAGTAGCAACCCTCTGCATAGCAAGCCTAGGGTATTCATGCCTGTTTTGGGTGTAACTATGTCAGATTGCATGCCTATACCAAATAATGAAGTAGCCACATTACGGGTTTAATTCTTCCAGGTTTTCTTCTTAAGCACACAAAAAATTTACACCTATTTTGGGCAAACCTAAACCATGGTTTCTCTAATTCAGTTCTTAAGGCTCTAAATTGAAGCAAAGAGTGTGCAAACATAACATTATGTGTTGAACTCTTGACAGTGCTTGGAGCAGTAAAGGCCGGCACCATGGATTTTAGTGTTGGTTTCTCTTGTGTGAGCAAGAAAGGATTATGAGCAAAGCTCTATAAGTTAAAAGTGATTGTAGAGAGAATATCTAATATATTACTTTTTGTACTTTTCTCCAATTTATAGTAAATATAGGTGTGGTTTTGCTCTGTGGTTTTTCATAATTCTCATATTTTTGTCATGTAAATCTTGGTGTGATTTTCAAGGACAACTTTGTTGTGCGTTTATGTTCTGATTATATTCTAGATATTTGAATTGATGTGATTTTTTTGTGTGGATTTGGGTGTAAATTGATTGAAGCANGTAAAGTGTTTTAATTGAAGTTGTCCTGTGGATATGGAGTTCCCTGAACTCGAACCAACTTAGATTGTGCATCTTCTTCAGTTTCTTTTTCCCCTATTTTTTATGGAAAGCACGTGCAAAAATAGCATATTTCCGTGGCCATTTAGACGCAATAAATGCACAAGTAACTAACGATTCATGCGATTGTTTATTGTGTTGAATATATGCAACTTATGGCAAGATTTAATTTTTATGTGCAGGAATTAAATTTTAGTTCTATATTATATGAGTAAAACTTACTGATAAATCATGTATAATTTCTCTGTTTAGTCTTTTTTTTGGCATGAAAAAACATATAAAACAATTTTATTTTTAATTCTATACATGAACTGTTGAATCTTGTTTTGCCCGTAGACTCTCGCCTCAAGGGTAGAGCTAGCTTGAAAGGGGGAAATGCTAGAGAAGAGAACTGGACTGTATTAAATCTCAGGATAACAGTTTGTTGAGAAAAATAGGGCGAAAAAAAATAATAATCGACACAAATCTAGAAGAACACACAGAGATTTAATGAGGTTCGACAAAGATGCCTACATCCTCGGGAGTAGAGTGGCGACTTTCTTTTCAATATTCAGAAAAAAATACATAATGCAAGATTCAACACACTCAAAAACCTAGAATTACAAACAAGTCTATTTATAATTCTAGAGTAAACCCTACAGTACAATATGTAATTACCAAATTACCCCTATACCGTATAGCGGGGCGTTAACCCAGCACCCCCAACCCACATAACGTAACTTCCCGATTTGGACAGATTCTTCCGCTTCGCTCCACTCTGCTCGACTTCATTCCAGCGTCTGTCCCTATATGATATATGAGCCATACCATAACAAATATCCACATTGGCGAATATCCAACCCTTTAGGAGAAAATATACCTGGGAGTTACACCTGCACCAATGTGGGTTGGGCCACCATGCTTCTGCTGCGCCCACGTTGATCTCAACTCAATAAATTCCAAGAGACACACCTCTTCAATTCCAAGAGACATCTCTTTATTCCAAGAGACTCCAAATTCTGGTATTATGAGTCATACCTAACAATTCTCCACCTTGGCGAATATCCAGCCCTTTAGGAGAAAATCTCCGCCTTGCGAATATCCAATCCCTTAGGAGAAAAATCACCACCTTGTGAATATCCTGCCATTTAGGAGAAAATCTCTACCTTGCGAATATCCAACCCCTTAGGAGAAATATCTCCACCTTGCGAACATCCTGCCCCTTAGGAGAAAATCTCCACCTTGCGAATATCCAGCTCATTAGAAGAAAAATATCATGAAGTTTCTTATATACAAATGTGGGTTGAAATACTTTTCCTGTTTGCGCCAGCACCTCGGCTAAATTGCCGTCTCATGAGCGAAACCCTTCGCGAAACCATTGTTCGCGAATAATCGCGTCTGCTCGCTCGCCAGCACCCTACCGAACTCTACCTATCACAACTCTTCATGCGACGAACTTGCAAACTCCGTTGGTCGAACATCATCAAACTCCTCTGTTCGCAAACGTTCCTGTTCGCGGTAATTGCACACGAACTCCTGTTGCTAACTCCACCTCGCCTAATGCCGCGAAGGTTCATGAATTGTCATGCCTCGAAGTCGCGACGCCGCCTCTACTGCGAACTCCCCGAAGCATAACTCGCCGAACTGCCGCTGCCCTTTATCCGAACTGCTTCGCATCTGTTTGTTCGGGCGAGCCCGTTTGCCTTGCGAACAATCCGCAAAATTTTAAATTTTTCTGCGTCGTAGCCAAGATTTTCTTTCTCCAGCCAAGAAAATTCAGAAAATACTTTCAAATTTTTATTTCCGCAAGATTCCTTGTTGAGCTAGAAATTGTACTTTGATTCTGCCACAAATCCTTTTAAATAATCATTTAATTAAGTTTCCATGAAAAAAAAAATTCCCTAAATTAAGTTTCCCAGAGAAGCAACAAAATCTTTCCAAAAAAATGAATTAAAATATTCCATTAATTAAATATTTCATTTAATTAACTGGATTTCAAATCTTTTCCTTTATTCAGCATCCAGCAAAAGAAATCTCATCCCCGCAGATTCAACAAAGAAAATTTTAATCAAGTTTCCTTAATTAAATATTTTCTTTAAATCAACTTAATTAAAAAATAACTTTTCTTTAATTTAATAAAATTCAAAAACTTTCCTTTCTTCAGCGAAAAAAGAATTTATTGATTTCATTCATTTTTCTTCTCCGCAGCCTCCAAAGGAAACAGATCGAACCAGCAAAGGAAACAGATGGGAAGATTCCTTTCAATTTTTCCAAGAGAATCTTCCTTTCACGAATGCGCCGAACATTCCTTTGCAAAACTTCATTCCTTTTCAGATCCACGCACATAAGAAAAGATTCATTTCCTCCCTTCCACCCAGCAGCCTTCCGTAAGAACCTTGCCGCCGCCAATCGCGACTTCTTGCAATTTGCGAATTCTCCTGGTGTATCTAAGCTGCAAACTGGCAAACTCTCCTACTGTACCGCGAACTTGCGAACCCTTCTTCTTCTACTGCTATACCGAAACCCCGTCCTTCCAGCGTTGAGCCGTCCGAACTGCAGCGTCGCCCAATTCCCCGAAGCCGTCGTCGAACTACTCACAACCTCTGTCTGTCGTGAACGGTAGAGAAATCAGAAGAACTCTGCGACACTTCTGCGAACTGTGTCAAAACCTTTGCGCCTATTCGCAGTAACACGCGAATCTGCTTCGCTTGCGATTCCAAAAACGAAGCCTGTGCCGAAATCCTCGTCCCGCCGATCTTCTCTTCGGCGATTCAGAACTGCCGCAAACCTTGCTTCGGTCGAATTCACTGAAGCAACTTCCTGCACCGAATCTGACGCCCTAGCCGCCAAACTCTTCTGCCAAAATCTTCTTTATTCCTGCGCCGTCGAAATTTTTCTTCCCTGTCTTTGAACCTTACTCTGATACCACTTGTTGAGAAAAATAGGGCGAAGAAAAACAGTAATCGACACAAATCTAGAAGAACACACAGAGATTTAATGAGGTTCGGCAAAGATTCCTAATCCTCGGGAGCAGAGCGACGACTTCCTTTTCAATATTCAGAAAAGAATACATAATACAAGATTCAACCCACTCAAAGACCTAAAATTACAAACATGTCTATTTATAATCCTAGAGTAAATCCTACAGTACAATATGTTATTAACAAATTACCCTAGTACCGTATAGCGGGGCGTTGACCCAGCACCCCCAACCCATATAATGTAACTTCCTAATTTGAACAGATTATTCCGCTTCGCTCCACTCTGCTCCACTTCGTTCCAGTCTCTGTCTCTATATGGCATATGAGCCATACCATTGTCGGCACTATTTTGGTGTGGGGTTTGCCCGTAAGAAGCGGTCGGTCATCAGAATTAAAATCCCGTTGCCTGCTTCGGAAGGGCGTTTAAAAATTTTAGTTTTGAAAAAGATGAAGTCAAATTGACCCCATAATNTCCATATGAATGGAGAATTGAAAAACCCCTAACCCTAATTTATTTTTTAAAAATAATTTATACATCAAATTAATGTAAAAATAATTCCACATGGTTTTCCTCTGTTCACTGAGCAAGAGAGTATTTTTATTTTATTTTTATGAATTTTCTGCACAAAGATATGAATTTTTGAAGTTTAATAGCTATTTTCTAAATTATTTAAATATCCTATTTTATTTATTCAAACGCGGGCTGACTGGATCCTCGGATCCGTCGAAAAGCCACGCGGCGCGCTCATCTATTCAAACCGCGGGCTGACTGGATCCTCGGATCCGTCAAAAAGCCACGCGGCGCGCTCTTATTTGACGCCACCTTCTGACTCAGCTGCCACGCGTCTCGCTGTATCGCTTTAGATGGTCATCCGGCTTGATCTCCGTCGTCTCCATCCAATACACGCGAAAATGAACGACATCCGTTCATCGTCCCCAAAGGAATGATCCGTGCCGTCCACACTAAACCTTAATATCTCTCTCATTTCTTAATGGATTTTAGTGATTATTTTTTTAAATTGCTCGTATTAAAGAGACAAAAACATCCATATGATTAAGATGCTATGAAATTAAGTCATTGTAAACATAGAGCTCGCAAAGGCTCGGGAGAGTAAGGGAGGTTATACCTTTGCTCC
>JXCR01062968.1:318303-335956 GCA_002079205.1 Phalaenopsis hybrid cultivar | reverse complement strand
TAAATAAAGATATTGAATTTTAAAGCTTAAAAATGATTTTTAAAGGCCAAAATGAATTTTCACTAAAAATAATGCCAATAAATGAAATAAAATTCTGGAAAAAAATAAAAATCTTCTACTCTGAGTTCTTTAACTTCAAGAGGACTTTTCAAAAATATAAAACTTAAATTTCTCTATTTAAAATATTTTATAATTAATGGATACCCTCAAAATTTAAAATAATTCTTAAAATTCAAATAAATCTGAAAAAATCATGAAATTTTGTCCAAAGGCTTCTTTGGTCTAGTTCTACTTCCAATAAAAATTTGAAGGGATTAGGATTTACCTTGATCAAGTTAAGAATTTTCTTTGGAAAATCATATTTTTTGCATGAAAATAATTACGTAAATTAAATTAAATCTTGAAAAATCAGATTTCTCCTCTGATTTCTTAATTGATTCATGAATGAGGAAGATGAAAATTTCAAAGTCATTTGAATTTAATTTGACAAATTATGAAGTGTTAGAGCCTTAGGGGCAAATATGCAATTTTGAAAATTTAGCCTTAATTAACATGTAGACTTCATTTAAAGAGCGAATGGGTAAACTCTGATCTTAATTTGGATGATTGAAACATAAGGGGTTAATTGGTAGAAACCAATTCACTTTCCCAGTTGAAAGGATAAGTCAATAAATTTCGAAATTGTTAAAATTTGGAAGTTTGTTAAAATAAAATGAACCTAAGGCTTAGGGGTATGATTTTTGAAGTCAATAATTAAAAAATTTAATACCAATATTTTGATTTTTAAATAGAATTCAAATAATGAATTATGACCACCTAAAGCTTAATTTTCAAAGATAATTAAGACACTCACCTAGGTCTTAAGGGCTTAGTAGTGACTTAGGTTAAATGAAGTTTCATTTAAATAATGATTAGAAAAGTAAACATCATTTAAAATTAAAACGTCTTCCAAACACTACAAGCTCAGTCATAACAAAAATTTGGTCAAGTGTTCCAATAAACTAACTTGCCTCTTTAAGAGTCTTTACCCACATAATTTTCAAAATTAAATTACAGATGATAATTTTGTTACTCTTAGGGATAATTGAGACAACAATGCTCATTGAGCATTGGGGTGTTTTATAGGATGAATTATTAAGCAACATAATAAGTTTAAAAGAACTCGGGATTTTCCACCAGGCAGCGAAAGAGTTGCACGAACCTGCTTCTTTCTCTAGATTTGGTGGATACCTTAGAGATCTACTAAACTTAATATATTTTCCTTGGCAACATCATCCTTAGCTAAACTTCTCAAAACCCACCAAGATATTACCTAGGGTTAGATAGGTCGTCAAAATTTTACATCACTATCTCATTTAAACTGCCTTAACATGTCTTTTGAGTTTCAGGTGGTGGAACGAGAAAACTCCCCATGTACGCTTTTGCAGTGTTCAACGTTATCTTTCTTGTACTTTCATGCTGTGCTTTTATACCTACAAACTTGCATGCTAAACAACGATGTCTCCCTGCATGAAAACTAAAACTATTAGGATAGCCACAAAATATAAACTAAAATCAACCAAGATAAAATTCAACGCCATAACATTCAAAATATAAAAAAAAAACTAAAAATTTAATCACAAACATCACACAAAACTATAAATTGCAACTATATTAAGATGTCTCTATTGGATGATCGTGAACTCCTTAGAGGATGTAACCTACGGTTGCTAACGAGGCTTCCCACCATCTAAATGAAATTATGAAACTCATTAAGTTGAGTTTAGTAAATTCATTTGGACTAAGTGAATCCAGTAGAAAATAGCGGTGTCGGAACTAGGGAACCGTGGGATCCTAATCGGTGTTGCTCAAATCACTTTAATATGCCCCCCTCATAAAATTTAAAGAACTTTCCATAGGGCCACCAAATTTAACATCATAACTTCACACACTTGAAAACTTAAACTCGTTGGGGTAAGGAGCTTGGAGCTAGCATGGCAAGTAGCACAACCATCTCCAACATTAAAACATGTCTTCCCCAACTAAACCAATCTTCCTTCCATAGACCTCTTCAACAGCAAAACCTTTCTTCCCCAGCTAAACCAATCTTCCTTCCTTAGACTTAAACAGTTCTTCAATAGAAAAACCTGTCTTCCCCAGCTAAACCAATCTTCCTTCCTTAGACTTAAACAATAAATACATAGGACTTCAAGGTTGCTTGCTTATGCAACATAAATCCTCACCTTATCTTTAGGCCTTTGTGTAGCCCTGCTATACAATATAAGCCCTAACTCATCTTCAACAGCAAAACCTGTCTTCCTCAGCTAAACCAATCTTCCTTCCTTAGACTTAAACCACTTTGAGGTTGCTTGCTTATGCAACGTAAATCCTCACCTTATCTTTAGGCCTTCGTATAGCCCCTTTGAGGTTGCTTGCTTATGCAACGTAAATCCTCACCTTATCTTTAGGCCTTTGCATAGCCGAACCCTATCTTCCCCAGCTAAACCAATCTTTCTTCCTTAGACTTAAACAACAAAGCCATAGGACCTCTTCCCCAGCTAACCCAATCTTTCTTCCTTAGACTTAAACAACAAAGCCATAGGACTTTGATAGCTAAACCAATCTTCCTTCCTTAAACTTAAGCAACAAAGCCATAGGACTTTGAGGTTGTTTTTATTGCAACGTAAATCCTCACCTTATCTTTAGGCCTTTGTATAGCCCTGCTATACAATATAAGCCCTAAAACGTAAATCCTCACCTTATCTTTAGGCCTTTGCATAGCCCTGCTATACAATATAAGCCCTAAACGTAAATCCTCACCTTATCTTTAGGCCTTTGCATAGCCCTGCTATACAATATAAGCCCTAACACATAAATCCTCACCTTATCTTTAGGCCTTCGTATAGCCCCTATACAATATAAGCCCTAACTCGTCTTAGGATTCCGAGGTTGTCGTTTGTCATGACCTAAATCAATTAAACAACCAAGCCATAGGATTTTGAGGTTGTCTGCTTATGCAACATAAATCCTCACCTCATCTTTAGGCCTTTGTATAGCTCTGTTGTACTAAGCCCTAACTCGTCTTAGGATTCCGAGGTTGTCGTTTGTCACGACCTAAATCCTCACATCAAGCCCTAACTCATCTTAGGATTTCGAGGTTGTCGTTTGTCACGACCTAAATCCTCACATCTTCGAGGCGATTTGTGTGATCGTTTCACACGAATGTAAGCCTTAATTATGAAAATAGACAGAATGACACCTAAATATTTCTCCTCAAAACTGAAGCCAAACATTAGTATAGCTTGGGAAGTCACCGAGGTTCTCCTCTAGATCCATGACATCCCCTAGTTCTTCCTCGTTTGGACTCTACAAAATATTCCAAATTTGAACCAATCCCCTTTCACACCTCTACGTCCGATCTCATTGGAAAGCCCTACCCTTTGAAACTCCTTGAAGATAATATTTCCTGATTTTTATAGAGAGCCTTCTTAGGTGACTTTGGTCATTTAAGTTGTAATTAACTATAGGGACTTGCCCTTATAGGAAGCATGTCCAAACCCAGCTTAAAATAAACCCTATTTAAATCTTTATATGAAATAGGGGAACTTGACGACAAATACAAATGTTTCACAAAACAAATGGATGTCATATATTCCTTAGTTTACTTAATCGTGCCCCATCCTCAAGTCTTGTGTCTATCCTTTGGGATAGATACAGGTTTTGAGGTACAATGCTCTTTCATTTAAACTATAAAAAATATTGGGTTTGTTTGATTTCATATTTTTCAAAAACTAAATGTATACGTAAATTAAAACGTCCTTCCGAAGCGGGCGACAAAATTTTGATTCCGGTGACTGACAGCGTCTTACTGGCAACTCTCCAACCAAAAATAGCTCCGACAGCGCTAGTACTCACATGCAACCCAGGAGGTGAAAGGAGAATATATGTGCTACATTGAGAAGGAAAGCACTAGGAATCATATATAACTCAACAGGTAACAAGAAAATAGTTGTGTCACGTTAAGAAGGAAAGCACTAGGACTCACATCCAACCAAAGTAGTGACAAGAGAATATATGTGCTACATTAAGAAGGAAGGAACTAGGACTAACATCTAAATCTAGAGTTCAAGAATATATGTGTGTCAAGTTAGGACGGAAAGCACTAGGACTCATATCAAACCTAAGCGGTGATAAGAGAATATATGTGCTAAATTGAGATGGTAGGCACTAGGACTCACATCCAACTCAAAAGGAAATAAGAAAATTGTGTGTGTCACGTTAGGAAGGAAAGCGCTAGGACTCACATCCAACCCAAGCGGTGACAAGAGAATATGTGTGCTACATTGAGATGGAAGGCACTAGGACTCACATCCAACTCAAGAGGTAACAAGAAAATATGTGTGTCACGTTAGGAAGGAAAGCACTAGGACTCACATCCAACCCAAGCAGTGACAAAAGAATATATCTGCTACATTGAGAAGGAAGTCACTAGGACTCACATCCAACCCAAGATGTGACAATATAATATATGTGCTACATTAAGAAGGAAAGCAGTAGGACTCATATCCAACTCAATAGGTAACAAGAAAATATGTTTGTGTCACGTTAGGAAGGAAAGCACTTGTTGACCTCACTTTTGGTTGAGGTTTAGTTTTCCTCTTTATTAGCCTAAGTTCTAGCCATAGGGTATTCCTATTAACTATTTTTAGAAAACTAGATAAGGAGCCCTCACCATTAGAAATTCCAAACTCTTCTCTACTCAACTTGAAGTTCCACATATTGGTCCTAACCTCTAGCACTTAGTAGGTGTCACTCTTAGGACTTCTGGACCTTAAGTTTGACCCTGGGTGTTGGTCTAGGGCTAAGACATTCACTTGCAATCACTTACACTCACAATCACTCACTACCCTAAACCTAGAATTGCTAGTTCCGGTCCCTTGATACTTTTGAGAGACTCCTATAGGTGGTCCCCTAAACCCACTAGCCCTATGATAGGGTTTGGTTAAGACCACTACATAGAGGACCCAAAATGAGGATAACATTGGTCCATGGCTTATTGAGGGTGGTTGGCACTCCAACTCTACCAAGATACCCAACCTAGCCTTTTGCCCCTAAACTCCCCCAAATTACCTAGATACCCTTGGGACACTAAATTTGGCCAAAATTTTGAAATCTATCCAAAATACCCAACTTGGTTCAAAAATCATTTCAAACATCTTGAAAACACCCAAACTACCCAAAATCACCAAAATTGACCAAAATACCAAAATACTTCTCTTTACCCCAAAATTCCAAAAATTCCAAAAAAATCCCAAAAATTCCAAAAACCTCTCAAATATTCCTAATTTCATTTTTCTCAACCACCACATTACCCAATTTGACCAATTTGGCCATCTTTGATCAAAACCCCCAAATTATCCTTTAAAGGCCCATATTTTCCCGAAATTACCCCAAATGTCCATCAATTTGATCCCAATCTCCCCAAATTTCAATCACAAACTCAAATTCACCTTCAATATGACCAGAAAAAGCCAAATACAAGCTTAATTGACCCATTCTTTGAGCTCAATTTTAATTTAGATCAAAACCCCAAATTTTGGCCCCATGGCTTGGTTCCACCAAATTGAACCATGGCCTACTCCATTTGCCACAATTTGTGTTGAAAAACCTTCATAAAATCCCCATATATCAAACTTAACCTTCAATTGGCCTTGGTGAAACCTCAAATTCATTTGATTTCAACCTAAGTCCAAAAGCCCCAAATTTGCACCAAATTGGCCATGTCTCAAAATCTCACCAAATTGATGGCCTTAGCCCAAAAATTTCCACTCTATCCCTTCATGGGAAGTATTCACGACACCTACGTTGATCATTTCACCATTCAATTTAGACTTAGCTCAAGGCTAACCCAACCTAGACCCATGTATAGCCCAACATACCCAAAATTGACAAAATTCCAAAAATCCCTTAATTTGACTTACCAATTGAACTCAAAATCACTTCAACCCTTCACCAAAAATCTTCATAACAATCATCTACACAATGTTGATCAAAAAATTGCGTCAATTGACATGGCTAACCTAGCCCAAACCCAAACTTTGATCACTTGAACCCACATTGAATTTATGCATTAAAGATGACCTAGCTACCCCAAAGTCATCAAATTAGCTCCACCTCAGCCATGGACTAGACCCTAAGACTGAGCCAAAAACCATCTAACCACTTAAACTAAGCCATGGACTAAAGGTCCCCAAAATTAAGGGCTTTTATTTCAAAAAATGCACATGCTTAAGATACCCTTACCAAAACTAAAGCTCATTGCATTAAGTTGCTTTGACAGATTCCTCTGGATGCCGTGACCACCTAGCCACCTCCCCCTGCCATGGCCGGCCGGCTTAGTGCCTGGAGNACCAAAACTAAAGCTCATTGCATTAAGTTGCTTTGACAGATTCCCCTGGATGCCGTGACCACCTAGCCACCTTCCCCTGCCATGGCCGGCCGGCTTAGTGCCTGGAGAAACTCAAAATAGAGAGCCATCCCCATGGAACTTCACCCAAATCCAACCTAGAGGCCAGCTCAGTCAAACCAAATCTTAGAGCTCCTCTGCCCTCCACCTAAGCACCACAATGCACCCAAACATTTGCCCTGAGAGCTACCCCAAGGCCATTTTTATAAAAGCTCACCTACACGACCATGGGAGGTGTGCTAAAATTTTTTCAGAGAGAGCTTCCCAAATCACTCACAAAGCTTCTTTGAGACCTCCACAGCCCATTCCAATCACTCCATTGCCTTGATTCTCCATTGGGTAACCCTAATTTTGAGCTTAAAAATTAGGGAAAAAATAGGACATCCCTAAAAACTCTACCAAACTTCAATTGATGGTGCCCACACCTTCCCAACAGCAAAAGAAGACAAAACCCCATCAAATTACCCTCTAAAATAGCCTCTACAACAACTTTAGACCAACACCCAAAATCAGTTTTGATCAAAATCATATCTAGGCTTTACACCAAGACCAGAGGCTCGATCTCTAGCCTCCTTGGATCCCAACAAAAGTGCTAAGACCCTCTGATTGAAGCTTCTCTTCTCAGAGCTAAGGTATAAAACTTCTCTTATTCCCAAGCCAATTTGAACTCTACATTTGTTTTGAGTTGATTTCATGGCATCATAACCGTATGGATATATTCCTCTAGTCTTGATGAGCATTTAAGAAAAAATTCACTTAATTTGGTTAAGAAATGAGAGAGATCTTGAGGCTAGAATATGGACGATTTTTGGGCTAGGCTATCGAGGACGATGATGGGGAGCCGTCCAATCGCGCGTGTATCGGATGGACGATCGAGATCAAGACGTACACCGCTTCGGAACATAAGCCGTAGGCCGAGTCAGCACTGAGGTGGACGACGACGTCAAATGGGAGTGCGCCGCGTGGAGCTTCGGAGCCGTCGTAGGTTGAGGTGGTGACGCATGTTTAAATAGATAAGTAGGGATTTAATTAGTTCAGAAAATAACCCCTAGTTTTAAAAATTCATATCTTGGTGTAGAAAAATCAAAAAAATAAAATAAAAATACCTTCTTGCTCAGTGAACAGAGGAGAAAAATGTGAAAATAATTTTAACTCTATATGATGCATATTTTATTTTTAATTAATTAAATACTGATTTGAATCTTTTGATTCTCCATGCATATAAGAATTTCATTATAGCTTGGAATTTTAGCATGTTGTTGGCCCTATCTTACGAGGTCCCTAGACAGAGAAATACAATTCTCAAGTTTATGTGCATTTTTTTCTTAAAATAATCATGGAAATTAGCATGTTGCTTAGAAAAATCCAAAAGACTTTTAGAAGGTTTACTATGACCAGAGAACCCTTAGAAAAATTTCCCATAAGCCAAGTCATTCAAAATATGTCTAATCTTCACAAACCCTAAATGACTAAGATAATTAATTTTAAAAAATATAAATAATAATATGACTTGATTTTTAATCTCCACTATTATATAGGATCCAGATAACTCACCATAAAAATTCCAAAATATTTTGAGTTGATTTGTTAACTTAAGTTGATTTTTAAAGACAAATAACATTTTTGGGACAAAAATAATTTTTAAAAATCAAAATATAACCTGAAAAATTATAAAACTTGTTCTTTTTAATTTTATGTGATCATGGGTATTTCATAAAAACAAAATGGAGTTTAAAATAAAAATTTTATTTTTAGCCTATTTTTAAAATATTTAAAATAATTAAAAATCCATAAAAATTATAAAAAAAAAATAAAATACATGGAAATGTTTTAAATTATTTTTTAAGACAATTAGAATATTTTTCCTGATTTTCTAAATAAAGATATTGAATTTTAAAGCTTAAAAATGGTTTTTAAAGGCCAAAATGAATTTTCGTGAAAAATAATGCCAATAAATGAAATAAAATTCTGAAAAAAAATATAAAATCTTCTTTTTTGAGTTCTCTAACTTTAAGAGGACTTTTCAAAAATATAAAACTTAAATTTCTTTATTTAAAATATTTTATAATTAATGGATACCCTCAGAATTTAAAAAAACTCTTAAAATTCAAATAAATCTCAAAAAATCATGAAATTTTGTCTAAAGGCTTCTTTGGTCTAGTTCTACTTCCAATAAAAATTTGAAAGGATTAGGAGTTACCTTGATCAAGTTAGGAATTTTCTTTGGAAAATCATATTTTTTGCATGAAAAAAATTATGTAAATTAAATTAAATCTTGAAAAATCGGTTTTCTCCTCTGATGTCTTAATTGAGTCTTGAATGAGGAAGGATAAAAATTTTAAAGTCCTTTGAATTGAATTTGACAAATTATGAAGTGTTAGAGCCTTAGGGGCAAATGTGAAATTTTGGAAATTTAGCCTCAATTAACATTTAGGCTTAATTTAAAGAGCGAAATGGGTAAACTCTGATCTTAATTTTGATGATTGAAACATAAGGGGTTAATTGGTAGAAACCAACCTCACTTTCTCATTTGAAAAGATAAATCAATAAATTTCTAAATTGTTAAAATTTGGAAGTTTGTTAAAATAAAATGAACCTAGGGCTTAGGGGTATGATTTTTGAAGTCAATAATTAAACAATTTAATACCAATATTTTGATTTTCAAAGAAAATTCAAATAATGAATTATGACCACCTAAAGCTTAATTTTTTCAAAGCTAATTAAGACACTCACCTAGGTCTTAAAGGCGTAGTAGTGACTTAGGTTAAATGAAGTTTCATTTAAATAATGATTAGAAAAGTAAACATCATTTAAAATTAAAACATCTTCCAAACACTACAAGCCCAATTATAACAAAAATTTGGTCAAGTGTTCCAATAAACTAACTTGCCTCTTTAAGAGTCTTCACCCACATATTTTCAAAATTAAATTACACATGATAAATTTGTTACTCTTAGGGATAATTGAGACAACAATGCTCATTGAGCGTTGAGGTGTTTTATAGGATGAATTATTAAGCAACATAATATGTTTAAAAGAACTCGGGATTTTCCACCAGGCAGCGATAGAGTAGCACTAACCTGCTTCTTTCTCTAGATCTGTTGGATACCTTAGAGATCTACTAAACTTAATATATTTCTCTTGGCAACATCATCCTTAGCTAAACTTCTAAGGACCCACCAAGATATTACCGAGCATTAGATAGGTCGTCAAAATTTTACATCACTATCTCATGTAAACTGCCTTAACATGCCTTTTGAGTTTCAGGTGGTGGAACGAGAAGACTCCCCAGGTACGCTTTTACAGTGTTCAACGTTATCTTTTTTGTACTTTCATACTGTGCTTTAAAATTCACCCTGCATGAAAACTAAAACTATTAGGATAGCCACAAAAAATAAACTAAAATCAACCAAGATAAAATTCACCGCCAAAACATTCAAAAAATAGAAAAAAACTAAAAATTTAATCACAAATATCACACAAAACTACAAATTGCAACTAAACTAAGATGTCTCTATCGGATGATCGGGAATTCCTCGGAGGAGGTAACCTATGGATGCTAACGAGTCTTCCCACCGTCTAAATGAAATTATGAAACTCATTAAGTTGAGTTTAGTAAATTCATTTGGACTATGTGAATCCAATAGAAAATAGTGGTGTCAGAACTAGGGAACTGTGGGATCCTAATCGGTGTTGCTCTAATCACTTTAATATGCCCCCCTCATAAAATTTAAAGAACTTTCCATAGGGCCACCTAATTTAACATCATAACTTCACACACTTGAAAACTCAAACTCGTCATGGTAAGGAGCTTGGAGCTAGCATGGCAAATAGCACGGCCATCTCCAACAGTAAAATATGTCTTCCCGAGCTAAACCAATCTTACTTTCTTAGACATAAATAACAAAGCCATAGGACTTCGAGGTTGCCTGCTTATGCAACGTAAATCCTCATCTTATCTTTAGGCCTTCATATAGCCCTACTATACAATATAAGCCCTAACTCGTCTTAGGATTTTGAGGTTGTCGTTTATCACGACCTAAATCCTCACATCTTCCAGGCTATTTGTGTGATCGTTTCACACGAATGTAAGCCTTAATTATGAAAATAGATAGGATGAAACACCTAAATATTTCTCCTCAAAACTGAAGCCAAACATTAGTATAGCTTGGGAAGTCACCGAGGTTCTCCTCTAGATCCATGACATCCCCTAGTTCTTCCTCGTTTGGACTCTACAAAATGTTCCAAATTTGAACCAATCCCTTTTCACACCTCTACGTCCGATCTCATTGGAAAGCCCTACCCTTTGAAACTCCTTGAAGATAATATTTCCTGATTTTTATGGAGATTCTTCTTAGGTGACTTTGGTCATTTAAGTTGTAATTAACTATAGGGACTTGCCCTTATAGGAAGCATGTCCAAACCCAGCTTAAAATAAACCCTATTTAAATCTTTATATGAAATAGGGGAACTTGACGGCAAATACAAATGTTTCGCAAACCAAATGGATGTCATATATTCCTTAGTTTACTTGATCGTGCCTCATCCTCAAGTCTTGTGTTTATCCTTTGGGATAGATATAGGTTTTGAGGTACATTGCTCTTTCATTTAAACTATAAAAAATATGGGGTTGGTTTGATTTCATATTTTTCAAAAACTAAATGTATACGTAAATTAAAATGTTCTTTCGAAGTGGGCGACAAAATTTTAATTCCGGTGACCGACAGCTTCTTATGGGCAACTCTCCAACCAAAAGTAGCATCGACAGCGCTAGTACTCACATGCAACCCAAGAGGTGAAAGGAGAATATATGTGATACATTGAGAAAGAAAGCACTAGGAATCATATATAACTCAACAGGTAACAAGAAAATATTTGTGTCACGTTAGGAAGGAAAGCACTAGGACTCACATTCAACCAAAGTAGTGACAAGAGAATATATGTGCTACATTGAGAAGGAAGGCACTAGGACTCACATCCAAATCAAGAGGTAACAAGAAAATATGGGTGTCACGTTAGAAAGGAAAGCCCTAGGACTCATATCCAACCCATGCGGTGATAAGAGAATATATGTGCTAAATTGAGAAGGTAGGCCCTAGGACTCACATCCAACTCAAAAGGAAGTAAGAAAATTGTGTGCGTCATGTTAGGAAGGAAGCGCTAGGACTCACATCCAACCCAAACGGTGACAAGAGAATATGTGTGCTATTATTTAGATAATATG
This sequence comes from Phalaenopsis hybrid cultivar, assembly GCA_002079205.1. Lineage (NCBI taxonomy): Eukaryota > Viridiplantae > Streptophyta > Magnoliopsida > Asparagales > Orchidaceae > Phalaenopsis > Phalaenopsis hybrid cultivar. The sequence goes on along the minus strand of JXCR01062968.1, from coordinate 324,287 downwards.
CAGATTCACACATGTGAATTTGTAGGAAATATGTGAATAGAATATAAAAATTTGTGAATGATTCGGAATTTAGGTACTGACTTGGAAATGAGAATTGAATTTTAGTTATCATTTTTGAAAAGAGAGTCGAAAGTCAGGGATTGACCTTGAAGATTAAGGATAGGATGCCATGCTCCATTAAAAGAAAGTCTTATACCAATCTCGATTATGGGGAGTCAAAATTTGGGTACTGACTCCGAGAGTCATATGAAAATAGTGTAGAGAGTTTGTGATGTTGAATTTGCAGAAACGTGTCATGTAAAAAGGTTGATTTTGTTGAAGAAGATTGGTAGAGTTTTGTGGGGTTTTATGTAGAATGTGAAATTCCGTGGGGATGTGAAGAAAGTTAATGCAGATAAATATGGTTGTGTTGCGCGTACAAATAGTAAGAAACTCCAAAAACAAGAGAATCCACTCAACATATTCATTTTCATTTCTTTTTGTTTTTATCACTTTTATTTTTTCAAAAATATGTCTTCAAAATTTTAATTTTAATTGGTTGATTTTCAAAAGAAATTTGATTTTTTGTTTCTAAAAAAAATTTATTTAAATTTATTTATAGTTAAAGGTTTGTTGTTTCATTCTTTGTTCATTAAAATTCTGAACCAACGCGTGGTTCGTGGCTTCCATCCATCGTACAAAAAGGCAACCGACAAAAAGGCACATTTCTGAGGGAAATTTCCCTTAATCTGCTTCAATAAAGATGTCATAGATTGAACATAGGCTAATGCCTAAAAAGGTACAATATATAGTCCATGTTGAAGTACATCCATATCATCTCATGTCATGAATACATTATAGGCTGAATATATCAGATACATATCATGTTGCTATACAAAGAAAAGGAAAGTCAACCCTCTGACCCTCTGTATCATATACAATGAGCTCTTGATCGAGCAGACATTCTAAGCCATTCTCTAGGATAAGATTTCCCTTTACATGTGCTTAGAGATACAACCCTCTCACAGCTCGTGCGACAGTAGCTCTTCAAGTTCCGGGTCTGACTAAAATCCATATGGAATTTTGCTGTCGTCCATCCTACGGAAGGTCACAGACACCCTACTGTGTCGTACCCCTGGAATGCAATGTTTGGCAACATCTGCCCCATTTCCTTTCAGAACCAAAACTGAACCAACTTGCAGCGGAATCCCTACAGTTCCTCTGAACTCACCAGGGCCGACAATGTCAATCTCTTTCCCAAATAATATATTACTCTTGCTCAGAAATGAAACCGTGCAGAAGGATCTTACAAAATCATGATGATCAATGTGAGGAGGTATGATGTTTCCCTCATCATATATGTTGATAATGCAGTTGTTTGGGATGCAGGTAGCTGGCAGTATGTTCCATCTGACCATCCTCTTGATCATCCATTTTATTATAGGAGGTAGTGGATCTACCTGATCATGTCTAAGGATCCCTAGAAAATTTCCCTATCTGTCGTTTGTAAAATTATAACAGCTACCACACTAAATGGTGATTCTCGTTTTTCCTCTCATCTATTTCTTCGGCTCAGAGTATGTTCTTTCCATGAGAAGGTCTGCTCGGCCTCTATCCTTCAAATCAAAGATGCAGCCAAGAATGCTTCTTTAGTCACTCTCGGAGAAACCCTGGTATACAACTCCAGGCCTTCCAGTTTGTTGACGATTCTTCCTTGAACTCCTTCGTAAAATTCAAATTCTCTTTCATTTACTTTGCTTATTTTGTAGTACTCCATCGTACTAGGAGTCGGTAGCTGTCGTGGGCTTTCCTCCTTCTGAATATCGACAGGAACCCAAACTGGCGCTGGCTGATCTGGAACACGAGACTCGGCATCTAGTGGAATGTACGGCCCTCTGCTCCACGATATATACTGATCTATCCCCAATTGGACGTATGGCTCATCCATCATTAAATCTAAAGTCTGAGACCCATTGGTGTTGGAGATGTACTCTTTCAATGTACTGAAGCATTGTAAATGTAGAACATTGCAATCGGGCATTCTACAAATGCGCTTGTGGCTAATGTCCCTACAGGTATTTTAGTTTTGCACGTGGGCAACCCTTGCATAAAACAGCTGAAGCTGAAGGTGTCTCCGGCTCTGTGACAAACTCTAGTTTATCATCTGTGGTGGTTAGGCTGGCTGAAGTTTTTTTCATGTTTGGATCATAAATTTTCCCCTTAGAAATAGGGGTGAGTAAGTTGTTTGTCTCTCTCTGATGTCTGCGTTCTTCCCGTAGAAAAGCCCTCTGCTTCTTGTGGCTGGCGTTCTTGCATTGCGTTCTGCGAAGCAAAGCACCTGACAGTAGTTTGTTATTGGCGGCTACTAAGCCTCCAGCCAGTGTAGCTATCATAGAGGACAAACGGTTGGGCCCTTCCATCAGATCTTGCTCTTTTGTCACGTTCTTGCCTTTGTGTGATGCATTATCTTTGGCGGCTCAACAGTGAAGGCAATCCCTCTTTCTCTCTGCAGCTGAATAAATTCATGAGAGGACCTTCGTAGTCCATGTTGACCTGGTTAAATCCATGTTGAAGTCTATGGTACTGCCCTGCGGCGCCATCTCCTCAAATAGTACAAGGCTCCAACCATCCTTGAAAGCAAAGATTAGCCTCTGTCCCGACATTTTTCTGCAGACAACAGGAAAAACGTCAGTGGGCTAAAACTTGGCATGAACAAGAATAAAAAAAAGTATTTACTGAAGTGAATTTTAGCTTATTAGTGAAATAAATTATTTACTTATATATGAATTTTGTTTAAATTTATGTGGAACATTATACTCAAAAGTGGAAAGGAGAAAATTTGAAGTTTAAAATATTTCTCAAAATTCTCATTATATTGAGGATAATTACAAAATTTGGACCATGTCATAGACATTTTGCCACATAGATAACCCTAAAACAATCAAAGTTTCAAAGTTTCAAAGCAAGTGAAGGCAAGTGGCATCAGGTTGCGTAATAGGTTTTCAAATATCGTTCATTTATTGGTAACATGGGTCATTTCCTTGGAAGTCCACTAACTGGTAGGCTCGTCCTGTGCAGACCTTTTCAAGGACAAACGATCCCTCCCAAGTTGGCTCAAATTTTCGACCTATTTTGCGGCGTGCAAGAATAGGCCTTTTGAGCACAAGTACAAGGTTACCAAGTTTTAATGTCCTTGGGTGGAACAATTTTTCATGGGCTCGTACAATCTTCGCCTGGTAAAGCTCTAAATGTTGTTATTCTTCTAGTCATTTTCCCTCAAGATTTTCCAGTTCTTCAAGTCTGAGTTTTGCACTTTCCCCTATTATTAGTTGGTTGGCAATAACAACTCTAAGAGATGGTGTCTGGATTTCTAGCGGCAGTACGACCTCGGACCGGTACACGAGCATATAGGGTGTATACCGAGTGGGAGTCATGAAAATCGTCTAGTAGGCCCACAAGGCTTCTAATAGTTTGTTGTGCCATTCTCTTTTGTTTTCATCCAGTGTTTTCCTTAAAATATGTACCAATGTTTTGTTGAAGGCTTTGGCCGGACCATTTGGTCTGGGATAGTAAATTGTAGAGCATCTCTAATCTATCCCATGTCTTTTGACAAAATTGTTGATCTTTGTGCTTCTTAACGTTGTCCCACTGTCAGAAATTATTCTTCGCGGTACTCTGAAATAGTGGACAATTTGGCTTTTGAAAAATTAAAGGACGTGCTATGTCGTAACCTCACGTAATGGTACTGCCTCTGCTCATTTGGAGAAATAATCTATAGCGACAAGTATAAATTTGGAAGATGGATGGTCTATCAGACTTATTATGTTTGTGCCCCAACACTCGAATGGCCACGAGGCAACAGTTGGGTGTAGTACATTCAGAGGCTGGTGTAAGACAACTCCATGCACTTGGCATTAGTGACATTTTCTGGTTGTATTCATGTAGTCAGACATCATTGCTGGCTAATAATACTCGAGTCTTTTGTTCTTCATTTTAATTTTCGGCCCTAACCGGTGAACGCCACACAATCCGACATGCACCTCTTTGATAATATTCTGTGCTTCAGCTATGCTCAAACACTGTAACCACATCTGATCGAATGATTTTATGTAGATAATGTTTCCCATCAGGGCGTAAGACATGGCCCTTCTTGTGATGTGGTGTGCCTCGGACTTGTCTTTTGGCAGCTTTCCAATATGCAAATATTCTCTTAATGGATTATGCCAATCTTCGTTGCTGTCTGCAATTGTATTTATTGTTTCCTCTTTTTCGAGCTTGTGTAGAGTTTGAAGATCAATCTGAGATAAGACTTATTTTCCTTGCATTGTGATTTTAATAGAATCCTCTAGGGGACATGCCATTTCCTTATGAAGTTTTGTTAGAGCGTCAGCATGGGATTTATCTCTCCTAGGAATTCAGTAGAAAATCACGTCATGAATCTGTTCGAGGAGCTTCATCATGTACTGATGGTACTCTGCTAATCTTGGTTCCAAAATTTTGTATTTTCCAGCGACTTGCTGGATAACGAGTTGGTAGTCTCCATAGATGGAAATGTTTGTTATATCCTATGAGATTGTCATTCCCAATCCGATGATTAAAGATCATATTCTGCTTCATTGTAGGTGGACCGCTCTGTCAGGTGGTATAAGAACCTTAACATACCCTTATCTGGTGTGATAAAGATCAAACTAATCCTTGTTTTATCTGGTATAACTGTGCCCGATCCTTTATCTTTTCTAGCTGACGAAGTACCATCGAAGTATATCTCCCAACATTGCGCACTGAAGAATTTCATTTGTAGTATTTGCTCGTCTGGTAACTCGTCGTTGAGAGAGGACCTAGCTGGAAGTGGGTGTACAACGAGAAAGTCTGCTAGTATCCATCCCTTGATACCACGAAGGGGAACAAAAGTTATATCAAATTACAATAAGTTCATTGACCATCTTGATAAATGTCCCGAGAGTGTTGGTCGGGTCATCAGATATTGCAATGGATTAGCTTTCAGGATTAGGGTAATCTTATGAGAAAGCATGTAATGCTTTGGCTTTTGAGCAGTAAATATCAATGCCATATAATGCTTCTCAGTAGGTGGATACCTTATCTCCGTCGGTATTTGGTAATGACTCAAGTAGTAGAGTGTATTTTCTTTACCCTCATCATTGACTTTGTTAAGAGGGCTCCAAGAGAGTCATTTATGGCCGCAGTATAAACTAGCAACGGTTTCATTGGGATAGGGGCTGCCAAGACAGAAGGTGTCATTAAATATTGTTCAACATCCTTAAGGATCTGTGGGATAGGGGCTGCCAAAACAGGAGGTGTCATTAAATATTGTTTAACGTCCTCAAAGGTCCGCTGAATTTCTCTTCCCAAATAAATTTAGCATCCTTTTTAATTAATGTCGAGAAAGGCTGACACCTAACTGAGAGATTAGAAATAAAGCGTCTCAGATATGTCAACTTCCCTTGGAAGGAACGTAGTTGAATTCTCCAGTGTCTCTTCCTCTTCATCGGAAAGATCTAAGTTGATGGTAAGCGGTGTACCGTGATGCTTGAGAATTTGCTCCTCGTTATCGATGTTGTTGTAAACTAATTCATCAGACTCGAGTATGATTTGAGGATCATTTTAGGGATCAAGCTCGAAGCTAGATTGGTCATAATCAGTTATGTTATCACCAGAAATAGTTAAAACGTTGCCAAAATCACAATCATTATATTCATAAGACTCCGGAGGGACAAAAAGATAATCATACAAAGTCAAGGGTTCGCAGATTTTCTTCTCCAAATCCGAGACAACCAATCTGGTAAAGGCGGCCCCTATCCTACCCCCCGTGCTATTAATGTTTGTTGTGATGCTTTTATTCTTCTTCTTTGTCCTTGACGATGACGGATCTCCTGACGTAACCTTCACCTCGGGCTTGGTATGCTGCGGACTCTGAATGGAGGCTTGTTTTGATGCAGACTCGATCTTGTTCAGTATATTCTTGGATGATATGCTCCAGACCTCAT
>JXCR01062968.1:246531-295226 GCA_002079205.1 Phalaenopsis hybrid cultivar | reverse complement strand
TCTAAGGCATTCAATTGTTGAAATTTGGGGTGTTAGCCAATATTGGGGCTAATTTGGGGATTTTGTCAAAGATGGTCAAATTGACCAAATTGGTCTATGGTGTAGTTGGACAAAATGAAATTGGGAGATATTTTGGATTTATTGAGATTTTTTTAGGAATCAAGGTGTAGTTGAACAAAATGAAATTGGGAATATTTTGGATTTATTGGGATTTTTTAGGATAGACCAAGGTGTTGTTGAACAAAATGAAATTGGGAATATTTTAATTTATTGGGATTTTTTTAGACCAAGGTGTAGTTGTAAAAAATGAAATTGGGAATATTTTAGATTTATTGGAATTTTTGGATTTTGGGTCATGGAGGGGTATTTTGGTAATTTGGTCATTTTGGAAATTTTTGTCAGTTTTGGCAAGTTTGGATATATTCAAGGTGTTTGAAATGTGTTTTGATAAATTTTGGGATTTTGGCAAAATTTAGGAATTTTGGCCAAATTTGGGTCCCAAGGGCAATTAAGTAATTTGGAAGTGCATAGGGGCAACNAGTGTTCATGATTGGAACTTGTCTTTCATATGTCTGGTAAGGTCTCTGCTGAGATGATTGCTAAATATTCTGCGAGGGCGTTGGAAGGTTTGTTGATGTTGTTCGGCTTGAATTTGCAATTATTTTTTTTCCCTGCTAACCACAGCAACTGTCCCAGATTTATTCTAGATTATTTTGGTTATCATGGACTTCTCGTCCATCTCATGAGAATCCATATACTTGACTTCTTCTTGCAGACTGCCAACTTTGCTGAGTGACTTCTCGAAAGACTTGATGGTAAGTCCCTTAAGCATGAAAGCTATTGGCCCATGGATGCTTTTGAGTAGGATCTCAATCACATGATGTTCTTGTAGCTGAGGTCATTTCATGCTAAGGTTTCTCTACCTCAAGATATAATCCACTAAAGTTTTGTTAGGCTTTTATTTTTCTACTACGAGATCTCCAATAGAAACATGATGCTGCGCTCTGACATATCTTTTTACAAATAGTAGTTCTAACTCATCGAATGTCTTCACCAATCCGTTGAGCAACTCGACATACCAATCAAACGCTATTCCTGACAGACTACTAGCAAACTGTTGGAAGAGTAAAGCTTTGTTATTTCTTGTGTTGCCACAACTGGCTCAGAAATGTGCTATGTGTTGTATGGGATTTCCAGTCTCGTCAAATATCTTAAAGTTTGGTGACACAAAACCTTTAGGGTAGGGTACAACATCAAACTCCTCCGGGTAGGGTTTACCCTTTAAAGTCAATGCACTGCCCTTAGACTTGGTTAAGGCCTCCCGATATTGTTCAACCATTTGTTTAAATTCATTTTTGGGTATGACACTTTGGACATAGTATTTCTTTGGTTGTTCATCAATGGTGAACTCTTTCCTTTCATCTGCAACATGAATGGTTTCTGGTTGGTTCATTTCCAGAAGCGTCATCTGCGGTGATTGTGACTGTCTTTGCATTGTAGTCATGGCGGCCATCAATTCTTCGATTTTCTTTTCAAGACGATTGATCTGTTCGTCCCTTTACTGGGTGGCCCCTTGCCTCTCATCCGTGGCATTCTCCACACCAGAAGATGGAGCGTCGCACACAGATAACTTGTCCTGGGTCTCGACGACATTGATTTCTGTTAATCTTTCGTCCATGTAATCTGGCACATCGTAATTTTCATCATTCATATATTTTTCTTGTTCTTCAGATAATCGCGCAATATTGGCTCGGAGTCTCTCCAGCTTAGCCTTGATTGACCTTCCTTTGATTATTTTTAGGTCACTTTGGGTTTTTTAATGAATGTCATTTCTTTTGTTGAGCACTGGTGTGGTTATATAGAAGTTAATTGAATCAACCGAAATCATATTTAAGGAACCTATTTTAGGTTCTTTCAAATACTCTTTCGGGATCGTTACATTTCCACTTTTGAAATTCTCCTTAAGCCAATCCTTGAAGATAAAGCAGTTTTCTATGGTGTGTCCGAGTAACTGGTGGTATGGACAATATTAAGGTTGATCTTTCATACNGGTGAGGATACCTTTTCTAGTTTTGTAAGACTAGTCAATAGGAAAGTCCTATGGCTAGACCTAGGCTACTAATGAAGTTTCTAGATCTCAACCAAAAGTGAGGTCAATAGACACTTTGGACATAGTATTTATTTGGTTGTTCATCAATGGTGAACTCTTTCCTTTCATCTGCAACATGAATAGTTTCTGGTTGGTTCATTTCTGGAAGCGTCATCTGCGGTGATTGTGACTGTCTTTGCATTGTAGTCATGGCGGCAATCAATTCTTCGATTTTCTTTTCAAGATGATTGATGTGTTCGTCCCTTTCCTGGGTGGCCCCTTGCCTCTCATCTGTGGCATTCTCCACACCAGAAGATGGAGCGTCGCACACAGATAACTTGGCCTGGGTCTCAACGACATCGATTTCTGTTAATCTTTTGTCCATGTAATCTGGCACATCATAATTTTCATCATTCATATATTTTTTCTTGTTTTTCAGATAATCGTTCAATATTGGCTTGGAGTCTCTCCAGCTTAGCCTTGATTGACCTTCATTTGATTATTTTTAGGTCAGTTTGGGTTTTTTAATGAATGTCATTTCTTTTGTTGAGCACTGGTGTGGTTATGTAGAAGTTAATTGAATCAACCGAAATCATATTTAAGGAACCTATTTCAGTTTCTTTCAAATACTCTTTCGGGATTGTTACATTTCCACTTTTGAAATTCTCCTCAAGCCAATCCTTGAAGACAAAACAGTTTTCTATGGTGTGGCCGAGTAAATGGTGGTAATGGACAATATTGAGGATGATCTTTCATATTGGCTTCCTCTGGCTTTTTCGGGTTTGGGAGCCTAAATCCTTGTTCCTTTAGCAATTCATGGAACATCTTCGACACGGCTTCCTCTTTGAAGGAATACATCACTTTTTGTCTTTCTGCCAAGGATATCCTCTTATTGTCTAGTCGGTATGATCCTCCCTGAGATGGTTGTTGGCTAGACTGGACATATTGTTGTGCTTGTTGTTGGCGGGATTGTCGAGGTTGTTTGGCTTTCAAAGTTTCTTGGCCGCGCCTCCTTTCATGTGCCTTTATTNAGACTGGCCATATTGTTGTGCTTGTTGTTGGCGGGATTGTCGAGGTTGTTTGGCTTTCAAAGTTTCTTGGCCACGCCTCCTTTCATGTGCCTTTATCAGTTGTGCAGGCTTTGAATTGGACCCAATCTCGAATCCAAAAAGTAGTGGGGCATAAGCATCAACTGACTCTTCCTCATGTAGAATTTCTTTTCCCTTACTTGACAAAACAGTTGGCACGGTGACAGTGTATCCGGTAGTAGGAGTAAAAATATTTATCGGAGTAATCTCAACGCTCCCAACGACAGACTTTTCAATATTAATAGGGCTCTTTTCAATCAACACCTTTGAAGGGGATAATTCCTTAGTAGATTTCAAATTAACTTCTACAATAGGCTCCACAGAGTTATCTATTTCAAACTTCTATCTATGGCGACCACCTTTCCAAACTTGACTCCAATATCATCAAACCCTTGTCCAAACTTAATAACTGCAAAGTTAGGCAGTTCATCCCTGTTGACAACAAACTCCATTTCAGAGGCAAAAGAAAATATCAACCTTGGCGAAGACATTGTCCCTGTCATTTGAAGAATTTTCGAAAGTCAGTGATGTCCCGTGCCTTGCAGTTTCGATAGAAGTACTCAAATTGACGCACTTGTCTTATGAAGTGGGCATTCTTTATTATTTTATTTTTCAAATTTGTTATTCACTTGTGATTAAAGCACCGAAGAGTTGCAGTTAACAAATTAAATAAGCTTGAAGAGGCACAACAACTTGTCTTGATTCACAACAAAACAAACCAAATCTGAAGGAAATGAAGAAATGCAAAGTTTAGGACCTAGTGCGGGACCAACTCTACAATGCACAATGCCCAGGTGGAACTAGTCCACCGATACACCTATTGGGAGTCCAACCCCATATGAAAATTTAAAGAGTCCTTAATGGCCTCCTGAACCCCTATGTTCAAAGGTGTTTGAATGGATAGTCCTGAAGTCCAAAGAGTTGGACGTACTTCCCAAGTCCGAAATGGGTAAAGTATGCCAACAGAAGAAGGGTAATTTGGTCCAAGAGGGAAATGGACATATTACTGATGGTGTGAAGATAATATTTCTTGATTTGTATGGAGAGAAAAGCTTGTTACCAGCGGAGTCGCCAGAAGTTGTCGGTCACTAGAATCAAAATCCCTTCGCCCGCTTCGGAAGTACGTTTTAATTTACATATATATTTAGTTTTAGAAAAATATGAAATCAAACTGACCCCATAATTTTCATAGTTTAAATGAAAGAACACTGTACCTCCAATCCTGATCAAATAAACTATGGAATATATGACATCTGTTTGGTCTGTGAAACCTTTGTATTTGCTGAGAAGTTCCCTTATTTAACATAAGGAATTAAATAGGGTTTATATTAAGCTGGGTTCGGACATGCTTCCTACAAGGGCAAGCCCCTATAGTTAATTACATCTTAAATGACCAAAGTCACCTAAGAATACTCTAGATAAAAATCAGGAAATATTATCTTCAAGGAATTTCAAAGGGTGGGACTCTTCAATGAGATCGCTCTCGATAAAAATCAAGAAAAAATATCTTCAAGGAATTTCAAAGGGTAGGACTCTTCAACGAAATCGACACCTAAGAAGACTCTCGATAAAAATCAGGAAATACTATCTTCAAGGAGTTTCAAAGGGTAGGACTTTTCAATGAGATCGGACATAGAGGTGTGAAAGGGGATTGGTTCAAATTTAGAACATTTTATTGTAGAATCCAAAGGAGGAGGGTGAAAGGGGATTGGTTCAAATTTGGAACATTTTATTGTAGAATCCAAAGGAAGAAGAACTAAGGTGAAAGGGGATTGGTTCAAATTTGGAACATTTTATTGTAGAATCCAAAGGAAGAAGGACTAGAGAAAATCAAGAAATATTATCTTCAAGGAATTTCAAAGGGTAGGAATCTTCAACGAAATCGGACGTAGAGGTGTGGGAAAAATTATCTTCAAGGAATTTCAAAGGGTAGGACTCTTCAACGAAATTGGACGTAGAGGTTGAATTATCTTCAAGGAATTTCAAAGGGTGGGACTCTTCAACGAAATCAGACATAGAGGTGTGAAAGAGATTGGTTCAAATTTGGAACATTTTATTGTAGAATCTAAAGGAGGAAGAACTAGGGGATGTCGGGTTCAAATTTGGAACATTTTGTTGTAGAGTCCAAAGGAGGAAGAACTAGGGGATGTCATGGGTTCTCAAATTTGGAACATTTTATTGTAGAATCCAAAGAAAGAAGAACTAGGGGATGTCATGGATCTAGCAAATTTGGAACATTTTATTGTAGAATCCAAAGGAGGAAGAACTAAGGGATGTCATGGATCCAGAGGAGAACCCAAATTTGGAACATTTTATTATAGAATCCAAAGGAAGAAGAACTAGGGGATGTCATGGATCCAAATTTGGAACATTTTATTGTAGAATCCAAAGGAGGAAGAACTAGGGGATGTCATGGATCCAGAGAAGAACCTCGGTGACTTCCCAAGCTATCTTGATATTTGGCTTCAGTTTTTAGGAGAAAAATTTAAGTGTTTCATTCTGCCAATTTTATTAGTTAGGGCTTACATTCGTGTGAAACGATCACACAAATAGCCTGGAATATGTGAGGATTTAAGTCGTGACAAAAGACAACCTCAGAATCCTAAGACGAGTTAGGGCTTATATTGTATAGTAGGGTTGTACAAAAGCCTAAAGATAAGGTGAGGATTTATGTTGCATAAGCAAGCAACCTCAAAGTCCTATGGCTTTGTTGTTTAAGTCTAAGGAAGGAAGATTGGTTTAATTGGGGAAGACATGTTTTGTTGTTGAAGATGGCCGTGCTGCCCACCATGCTAGCACCAAGCCAAATCAGAAGTTTTTTAGTGTGTCAAGTTATAATGTCAAATCAGGTGGCCCTATGGTTGAAGTTATTTAAATTTTATCGAGGCATATTAAAGTTGAGTATATCGACACCGGTTAGGATCTTACGGTTCCCTCGTTCCGGCATCACTACTTTCTATTGGATTCACTTAGTCCAAATGAACTTACTAAACTAACCTTAATGAGTTCCACAATTTCATTTAGACCATGGGAAGCCTCGTTAGCAACCGTAAGTTACCTCCTCCAAGGGATTCCAGATCATCTGATAGAGACGTCTTAATTTAGTTGCAGTTGTAGTTTTGTGTGATGTTTGTGATTAAATTTTGATTTGTTTTATATTTTGAACGTTGTGGGGGTGAATTTTATCTTGATTGATTTTAATTTTGGTTTTAGTTTTGGTTTTGGTTTTGTGGCTATCCTAATAGTTTTAATTTTTATGCAGTGTGTCATCGTTATTTAGCATGCAAGTTTGCAGGTATAAAAGTATAATATGAAAGTTCCAAAAAGACAACGCTAAAAATTGTAAAAGCGTACCTGGCGAGTCTTCTCTTTCCACAACCTGAAACTCAAAAGGCATGTTAAGGCAGTTTATATGAAACATGGAAGTAAAATTTTGATGACCTATCTAACCCTAGGTAATACCTTGGTGGGTCCTTAAGAGTTTAGTTAAGGATGATATTGCCAAGCAAAACATATTAAGTTGAGTAGATCTTTGAGGTATCCAACAGATCTAGAGAAAGAAGCAGGTCTGTGTTACTCTCTGACTCCTGGTGGAAAATCCCGAGTTCTTTTAAACTTATTATGTTGCTTAATAAGTCATCCTGTAAATACCCTTAATGCTCAATGAGCATTGATGTCTCAATTATCCCTAAGAATAGGTAAATTATCACTTGTGATTCAATTTTAGAATTATGTGGGTGAAGACCCTTAAAGAGACAAGTGAGTGTTGTTGGAACACTTAGCCAAATTTTAACCCTAATTGGGCTTGTAGTGTTCGAAAGTTGTTTTAATTTTCAATGATATTTACTTTTCTAATCCTCATTTAAATGAAACTTGATTTAGCCTAAGTCAGACTAAGCCCTTAAGACCTAGGTGAGTGTCTTAATTAGCTTTGAAAAGATCAAGCTTTAGGTGATCATAATTCATGATTTAGAATTTATTTGAAAATCAAGATAGGGGTATTAAATTGATTAATTATTGACTTCAAAAGTTATACCTTTATTTGAAAATCAAAATAGGGGTATTAAATTGATTAATTATTGACTTCAGAAGTCATACCCCTATCTAGGTGAGTGTCTTAATTAGTTTTGAAAATGGTTAAGCTTTAAGTGATCATGATTCATGACTTGGATTTTTTGAAAATCAAAATAGGGGTATTAAATTGATTAATTATTAACTTCAAAAGTCATACCCCTAAGTGAAAATCAAAATAGGGGTATTAAATTGATTAATTATTGGCTTCAAAAGTCATACCCCTAAGTCGAAAATCAAGATAGGGGTATTAAATTGATTAATTATTGACTTCAAAAGTTATACCCCTAAGTCGAAAATCAAAATAAGGGGTATTAAATTGATTAATTATTGACTTCAAAAGATACCCCTAAGTCCTAATCAAGATAGGGGTATTAAATTGATTAATTATTGGCTTCCAAAGTCATACCCCTAAGTCCAAGATAGTTTTGAAAAAGGTTAAGCCTTAGGTGGTCTTGATTCATGATTTGGATTAATCTAGGTGAGTGTCTTAATTAGTTTTGAAAATGGTTAAGCTTTAAGTGATCATGATTCATGACTTGGATTTTTTGAAAATCAAAATAGGGGTATTAAATTGATTAATTATTAACTTCAAAAGTCATACCCCTAAGTGAAAATCAAGATAGGGGTATTAAATTGATTAATTATTGACTTCAAAAGTTATACCCCTAAGTCGAAAATCAAAATAGGGGTATTAAATTGATTAATTATTGACTTCAAAAGTCATACCCCTAAGTCATAGATTCATTTTATTTTCATAAACTTCCAAATTTTAATAATTTAGAAATTTATTAACTTATCTTTTTCAATTAAAAAAGTGAGATTGGTTTCTACTAATTAATCCCTTGTGTTTCAAATATCAAATAAATTGATTAGATCAGAGTTACCCATTTCCCTCCTTAAATTAAGCCTAAATGTTAATTAAGGCTAATTTTCTAAAATTACACATTTACCCCTAAGGCTCTATCACTTCATAATTTGTTAAATTCAATTCAATAACTTTGAAATTTTTATCCTACCTCATTCATGGGTCAATTAAGACATCAGAGGAGAAAATGTGATTTCTCAATGAAATTTTTATCCTACCTCATTCATGGGTTAATTAAGACATCAGAGGAGAAAATGTATGAAATTTTTATCCTACCTCATTCATGGGTCAATTAAGACATCAGAGGAGAAAATGTGATTTCTCAAATTTTTATCCTACCTCATTCATGGGTCAATTAAGACATCAAAGGAGAAAATGTGATTTTTCAGCCATGAGGCTCTAACACTTCATAATTTATCAAATTCAATTCAAATGACTTTAAAATTTTTATCTACTCATTAATGGGTCAATTAAGACATTAGAGGAGAAAATGTGATTTTTCAAAATTTAATTTAATTTATATAACTATTTTCATGCAAAAATAGGATTTTCCAAAGAAAATTCCTAACTTGACCAAGGTAAATCTTAATCCCTTGATATTTTTACTGGAGGTAGTCCTAGACTAGAGAAGCCTTTGGACCAAATTCATGATTTTTTTGAATTTTATGTGAATTTTAAGAATTATTTTATGTTCTGGGATATTTATTAAACATAAAATATTTTAAATGGAGAAAATAAAGTTTTGTATTTTTGAAAAGTCTCCCTGAGGTCAGAGAACTCAGAGGAGAAGAATTTATATTTTTTTGAATTTTATTTGATTTATTGGAATTATTTTAATGAAAACTCTTTTTTAGCCTTTAGAAATTATTTTTAAGCTTTAAAATTTAATATCTTTATTTAGAAAATGAGGAAAAATATTCTAATTATTCCTAGGTGATTATGAAGCAATTGAGAACATTTTCATGAGTTTTATTTTTTTTGTGATTTTTAGGGATTTTTAATTATTTAAATATTAAAAATAGGCTAAAAATGAAGCTTTTATTTTAAATACCATTTTATTTTTAGAAAATACCGCTGATCAGAGAGAACTCAAAAAATAATTTTTTATAAATTTCTGAGTTATGTTTTTATTTTTAAAAAATCATTTAAATGCCAAAACTGATGTTTATCTTTAAAAATCAATTTAAGTTATCAAATGTACTCAAAATATTTTAAAATTTTTATGATGATTTATCTGGATCATAAACCACAGTGGAGATTAAAAATCAAGTCACTTAAATGTTCATATCTTGCAAAATTAATTGTTTTAATGATTTAGTGCTCATGAAAAATAAGTACATTTTAAATGACTTGACTCATGAAATTATTTCCAAAAGCCTCTCTTGTCATGGTGGACCATCCAAAATTTTCTTGGAGTTTTCTAATACTAATTTCCATGATTATTTTAAGGAAATAATGTGCAAAAACTTGAAAAATATGGATCTCTGTCAAAGAACCTCCTCTGACTTTGGAAAAATCAGAGGATGTTTCCCTTGACAGAGACTACAACATGCCAAAATTTCAAGCCAAGGTGATATGTCAATATGCATGGAGAATTAAATGATTCAAAATAGTGTTTAATTAATTGAAAATAAAATATGCATCAAATGGACTTGAAATTTATTTCACATTATTCTTTTCTGTTCACTGAGAAAGAGGGTATTTTTATTTTATTTTTGTGATTTTTCTACACAAAGATATGAATTTTCTAAGTTAGGGGTAAGTAAATAAATAGGAAAAATCCCTATTTACCTATTTAAACAACACGTGCTGACTAGATCTTAGGCAGCTCCAAAGGCACGTGTGGCGCGCTCTGGTTGGACACCGCCATCCACGTAGCTGCTGACTCGACCCGTGATTTATGTTTTGAAGCGCTATCCGACTTGATCTCCTCCGTCCATTCGATACACGCTTGATCAAATTGCTCCCCGTCATCGTCCCCGATTGAATGATCCCGTGACCATCCACATTAAAACCCTAAGATCTCAGCCTAAACTCAACCAAATTGCTTCGGGTTTGATTCTATGGACTCGTTTAAGTGAGATGAACACATCCATATGGTAATCAAGCAATCAAATTAACTCTAAGCAAATAGAGAATTGAAATAGGCTCAAGAGGAGGTGAGGTTTTAGACCTTTGCTCAGAGAAGTGAGGTTTCAATCAGAGGGTTTTTGGCACGTTCGTTGGGATCCAAGGAGGCTAGGGATTGTGTCCCTGGTCTTGGTATTAGGCCTAAGTGTGAATTCGACCAAGCTTGAATTTGGGTGTTAGTCTAGAGCTATGGTAGAGGCTCTGTGGAAGGGGGATTTGATGGGGCTTTAGATTCTTTCACTATTATGAAGGTGTGGGTGAAGTTAATTTCGGTTTGGTGGACTGTGGAGGTGTATTGGGTTCTATCCTGGTTTTCGACAAGGTTTCAAGCTCAAAATTGAGCTCCAACATTGGGATTTGGTGGGGGAAAATAGTTGAAATGCACTAAGGGGATCTTAGGGAAGCTCTGTGAGAAGTTTGGAGAGGTCTCTTTAAGAAAATTTTAGCACACCTCCCATGGCTGTGGAGGTGAGTTTTTAGAAAAATGGCCATGGGGTGGCTCTCAGGGCACAAGTTTGGGTGCCTTGTGGTGCTTAGGTGGAGGGCAGAGGAGCTCCATCAATTAATTTGGCTGAGCTAGCCTCTAGGTTTGATTTGGGTGAGGTGCCATGGGGGATGGCTCTTAGTTTTGAGCTTTTCCAGCCACTAGGCTGGTCGGCCGGCCGGGGGAGGTGGCTAGGAGCTCAGGGAACCCAGGGGAATATGTCACAACAATTTAGTGCAATAATACCTAATTTTGGTAAGGATATCTTAAGCACATTAATTTTTGGAAATAAGATCCCTTAATTTGGGGGACCTTTGGTCCATGGCTTGATTTAGGTGGTTTGATGGTGTTTGGACTGGTCACTAGGTCCAACTAATGGTTGTGGTGGAGTTAATTTGGTAACTTTAAGGTGGTTAGGTCACATTTAGTGCATGGGTTCAATGTAGGTGCAAATGACCAAATCTTGAGCTTGGTATAGGTTAGCCATATCAATTGGCCTAATTAAATGTTGCATTTGGTGTAGATGATCATAAGGAACAACTTTGGTGAAGGATGGAAGTGGTTTTGAGCTCAATCAATGTCATTTGAGGGAATTTTGAACTTTAATCAATTTGGTCATGTTGGGCTAGGCTTGGGTCTAGCTTCGTGAGGGAATTTTGAATTTTAGTCAATTTGGTCATGTTGGGCTAGGCTTGGGTCTAGCTTGGGATAGCCTTGGGCTAAGTCCAAATTGATTGTTGTAAATGATCAATAGTGCCCCTATGAAGAGTTTTCAACATGAATTGGGTGCCAATTTTGGGGTTAAGGCAATCATATGGGTGAAATTTGGGGACTTAGCCAATTTGGGAGCAAATTTGGGGCTTTTGGACTTAGGTTGAAATCAAATGAAATTGAGGTCTCACCAAGGCTAATTGAAGGTCAATTTTGATGTATGGGGATATTATGAAGATTTTTCAACCCGAATTGCGGTCAATTGAGTGGGCTATGGGTTTAATTTGGTGAAACCAAGTCGTGGGGCCAAAATCGAGGTTTTGATCTAAATCAAAATTAGGTTCAAATCATGGACCAATTGAGCTAGTATTTGGTCTATATTGGTCATAACAAGAGTGAATTTAAGTTTATAATTGAAATTGGGGTAAATTGAGACCAATTGGCTAGACATTTGGAGTGATTTGGGGAAAATATTGGCCTTTGAAGGGCAATTTGGGGGTTTTAATCAAATATGGTCAATTTGTCTAAATTGGGTCATGTGATAGTTGAGAAGAATGAAATTAGGAATATTTGGGAGGTTTTGGGAATTTTTGGGATTTTTTGGAATTTTTGGAACTTTGGGCTAAAGAGGGGTATTTTGGTAATTTGGCCAATTTGGGGATTTTGGGTAGTTTGGGGTTTTTAAGGTGTTTGAAATGATTTTTGAACCAAGTTCGGTATTTTGAGTAAATTTGGGTCCCAAGGGTATCTAGGTAATTTGGGGGAGTTTAGGGGCAAAAGGCTAGGTTGGGCATCTTAGTAGAGTTGGAGTACCAACCACCATTAATAAGTCATGTACCAATAGAAATCTCATTTTGGGTCCTCTATGTAGTGGTCTTAGTCAAACCCTAGTATAGGGCTAATGGGTTTAGGGGACCACCTATAGAAGTCTCCCAAAAGTATAAAGGGACAAGAACCTAGCAATTCTGGGTTTAGGATAGTGAGTGATTGTGAGTATAAATGATTGCAAGTGAGTGCCTTAGCCCTAGACCAACAACCAAGGTCAATCCTAAGGTCCAACAGTCCTAAGGGTGACTCATCTTGAGTTCCCCCATAATGATCCCACCTACTAAGTGCTAGAGGTTAGGACCAATATGACGAACTTCAAGTTGAGTAAAGAGGAGTGTAAAATTTCTAATGGTGAGGGTTTCATGTCTAGTTTTATAAGAATAGTCAATAGGAAAGTCCTATGGCTAGACCTTAGGCTACTAAGGAGGAAAAACTAAACCTCAACCAAAAGTGAGGTCAACATTATACTAAATATCTCAAATCCATAATTAATATTTATTATTAAAAACTTTTACTCAAGTTTACTATATTATTTATAAACTCAAAAATATAGTTATCTCAAGCTATCCCAACATACCACAGGTTATATTAAAATAATTTTTAAAAATATATTTTACTTAGGACAAATAAGATTCAAATTTTTTTCTTAAATAAATTTTCTTCCTTCCCCCAAACTTAAATTTTAAATTAGTTTAGAACACTTCAGTTTATAATAAGCACGAAGAAGGAGAAAAAAATAAAATTTCTAAGTAAGAGAATAGTACAGGTATAATAAAAATAGGTGTTGAGTAGTAGACAATTTCAATTAATACAGGTATATCATGAAGAGCTTGCAAATATAAAACTCTACTCTAACACATATCTTATACTAAATAAAATAATAGCAAAAGTATTAGTATTAAAAAAAAAACAGAATTACATCATGAAATCCTAAATAGTCATACATCAGAAGTATAAACATAGGAAATGATAAACATATCTACAACAGAAAAGTAAGAAAGCCTAGTGATCTCCTTCAACATCATCATCATCATCAAAATCAAATGATATATTTTCATCCATAGATTTTGGGCCTGCATAAGGAGTAAATTGAAGGAAAGCAGAAAACTCAACTGGCTGATTGCCCTTCATGAATTTCACTATGGCCTCGTCATAATCTGCATCATAACCACTCTTTCTCCAAACACAATCTGCTATGCGATCAAATTTTATCTCCATATCTTTCATATGGTTATGCATCATAAACAATTCGTTCAAGTCCTTTAAATATCTCTCACTCAACACATCCCAAAATCCAGATGGAGGTTCAGTAGTAGTGGAAGTAGAAGGTCTAGAAGAAGAAGGCCTATAAGTAGTAGTAGAAGGTGCATCATGAGCTCTATCTCTAGGTCGTCCATACACACCTTCATTGGCTTTTCCAATGAGCTTGAGTGGCTTCAACTGCTCCTCCCAATCTTCAAACTTTACTCCAGAGTCTTTGCAAATAGTAAATATCAAAGAAGGAAAACCAAGACCTGAAGTAGTACCAGCTCTAGCATAAGAACTAATAGTTTCATAAATAAGAGAGCCAACATCTATAGTTTCATCTCTTGAATGCAATAGTTTAATATGGATCTTTCTCTTGTTACCTCACTTAAATGATCTAAAGGAAGGAGACGAGTAGAAATAAAATAAAGCCAGGCCTTTGAGGTGGCATTGATATTGGACAAAGAAAAAATTACCTTACGATCATTCTGAAACTTCCAAGCTCCACGTCCATCAGTCAAATATGCAATGATCTAATTTAAATCTACTTCAATGGAGCGTACTCTGAATTAAAACATTTAGTAGTAGGTGGTAGACCATATACCACATTGATTCACTCAGCTGTGAACTCTACCCCTCCTCCCCAAACAAAGACCTCATCATCAGCTGCTTCAGGTAAGTTCACATAAAACTCTTGTACAACAACAATGAAAGCAATATCAGTAAAATAACAAAAGATTTCCCATTTTCGAACCACAGTAACATTTTCAATAGCTCCACTGAGTCTGTGAGAGCTTGACTTTGTAATAAATTTTCTCGAAGATGCAAATTTATTGTAATGAATTTTTTCTTTTATGTTGACGAATTTGGCATAGTCAATAGTTTTCTTTCCCTTTCCCTGCTTCTTCTTAGGAGCCATCTAAAAATGTGAAGAAAAATTTCTAATAAATTTTAAAATTATGATAAAAGCCTTCCTACAAACTTTTTCAAACTAATAAAGCTTAAATCCATGGATTTTTCACCACTTAACCAAATATAGTTACGAATTTCTGTTTCCATACAATGTATAAAAAATCAATGGTGAAATTGCAAAATAACTATGCTAAAATGTAGATCTAACCTCAAGAAGATGAAATCTGGTGGTATTAAGTCCAAAATCTTGAAGATTTGAGCATAAGGAGAAGCTCTAAAATCGATTTTCATGAGAGGAGGAAGATGATTAAGCTTATGCATAAGAAATGGTGTTGGTTTGGTTTAAATCATGAAAATATTTAGTTTTGGCTAGTTCAGTTGAATCTGTGCCTAGGTGCCAAGCTCTGCTGAAGTATGGCGTGTAGGCTCAATTCTGGCACTTAGGCGCCAAACCCGAAATTTTCTTTTTTTTGTTTTTAAGTGTAACACAACAAGACTAAAGCTTTTAAACCAAAATTTTTGCTTAATTTATCATCAAAATTTATATTTATAATATTTCCAACATCTTCTATCTTCCAATTGTTTAATCATGATTTATGATCCAAATTTGAGTCCACCATTCTAACACAAGTTTTTCGAAACACATATATTCATTAACATCCACCAAGTCATAATACAACATACACTAAAATAGTTTAGAACATTAAAAATTAAGAACACACAGGCACGCAATCAACTACTAGATTAAGTAGCACACAAAACATCCATTACTAAAGTTGACACAAACATGAAGCATAAACAATAGAATCCTTCCAATGATCAGCCCTTTTTGACCTCATTCTCGCCACCCTTTTCACATGCCCAATAGTTGTGATCAAATGTGTGGAAGAAAGGAGCATGAGGAAATTCCATAGACATTTTTTTGTCAATCTAATTGTTCATACAATACAAAGTTAGCTGATAAACCTGTTAGCACGCCATGTAATTGAATTGGAGTTCCATCTGCCACTCCAAATGCTCATATTGATGATATATTTCATGCATCTTGTTGTGTAGAATTGACATCTCCTCTTCAATCTTCCCCAACTTGCTCGTCATTATTTTTAAACTCAGTGCTAAAAACCATTAAAACAAGTTTGGGCATCATTGTGCACAAACTTATCTCCAATGGACATACCATTATTTCTATTCTCCATAGAAGCAGGTGAATGGAAGCAAGATCTAAAACTCCCTCTATATTTCTTCTCTTTGGTCTAATTTTCAAGGTTTTGATGATTGTGGATGAATGTAGGGTAGTTTAAAAGGAAAGAAATGGAGAAAACTGATTGGGGGCAGTTTTCCTTAAGTTCATAAAATGTAGCACCTAGGCATCAACTTCACATGACTCTAGCGCTTAGGTGCTAGTGCCCTAGTGAACACCGATTCACATATTGTCAAATTTCTTTAAATTTCAATCATGTTTAATACCTTAAAGAGTGTTTAAAAATGCTACTATAGCAAAGGATGGTCACAATACTATAAAAGTAACGAACATTAATCAAATCACACAAATAGATTATGGGTTGCCTCCCATAAAGCGCTTGGTTTAACATCATCAGTCCGACATATCCAAATGTTTTACTCGGATTGATCTAGCATCAAAGTTTCTTTATAATAGGGCTTGTTTTCTCCAATTTAAGGTTTCAACCTATGTCCATTTACTTTAATTATATGTTTAGTTTTTGGATCTTTAAAATCCACAGCCTAATAAGGATAAAATTTTATCACAATAAATGGCCCCATCCACCTGGACTTAAGTTTTCCAGGAAATACTTTCAATTGAGTATTGTGTAATAAAATTTCTTGTCCAAAATCAAAATTCTTTCTTAAAATCATTCGATCATGCCAAATTTTCATCCACCCATACAGACTTATTTTTGGGATAACTTGTCATGGTAGAATTGGAGCATAAAGCTTATTGTACTATTAAAAAATTTAATTTAAATTTAAAAGAAGCTAGCGAGAAAAGATTGTTACAACTGAATGAGCTTGAGGAAATTAGAAATGAATCTTCTGACAATATTGGGATTTAGAAAAAGAAAATGAAAGATTGACATGATTGGAAAATAATAAAAAATGAATTCGAACCTGAACAAGAAGATTTAGTATATTATATAATATTGAAATTATTTCCTGAAAAACTAAAGTTTAGGTGGTTAGGGCCATTCACTATTGTAAACGTTTGCCCATATGAAGTTGTAGATATTGAAGATCCTAAAACTAGAAAAAATATTTGAAGTTAATGATCATAGGTTGAAACCTTACTTTGATGGCCACATGCCAATTTTTAAAGAGATTTTAATGTCGGGTCACCCAGAGTCAATACTGGGAATGTCGGGATGACGACAATAAACCAAACAGCTTGTGGGAAGTAACCCATAGTAATCTTTGTTATTAACGTATATCTGCTTTTACATAAATATTATATATATATTTTTAGGGAAGGAACATTATTCAGCTCTGATTCAATTAATCAAAAAAGGAGTTACAAAAAAGATTGAGGGGAGTTGAAACCCAAAAAACTAGAAACAAAAGAAAAATAAAATAAAAAAAGAAAAAGCCCCTATGAGATTCCATTTCCCACATACAACTCCACAGAAAAAATTTCCAAAAAATATAAGTATACCCCAAAAATACTATACAAGTATACCCAAAAGAAAGAGCATGATATCCAAAGTATATAAGCTCCAAGCACTTAAAAGTAGAGACTAGCATATCCAAAACATCCAATCTGAATCCAACAAAAATATAACAACAAATAAGAAAATCTAGGAGAAAATCCCTGCAATAAAAGAAGGGAACCAACAAGAGATAGTTACAAAAAAACCCCGACATCACCCATAAAAAACTAAGAAAGTAGAAAATCTCAAAAAGCATGGTTCTAGGAAGAAAAGTATTCATCCAGAGAGATAGCTTCCCCCAACAGATAACGAAGAAAGCACCAGTAAAATGAGCAGCAGCCAAACTGGGGAGAGATAGTGACAATTGAGCAAAGTAAAAAAATATATATTTCCTATACCAGAGGAAAAATAGGACAAGCACCCAACCTCCAACTGAGAGCCAAGAACCATGAACTATGCAACAGTTAATTAAAAAATAGATATTCCATAATAAAACACCAAAAAACTATAAAAGTAAAAGATGCATGAAAACAAAAGCCAATATCGATAAAAAGACAATTCTACTTCCAAATTTTGTAAAGTTTGTAGTCCTCACGATAAATAGATAAAGCATAAAAAGCCTAGCTTGAAGTAAAACTTCCAATTAAGCCCATAAGAAAAAACTTCCAGACAATATGGCTAAGAAATGACTTCCAATTACGCATGTATGCCATGAGCAGAATCAAAACCCAAGGGGTAAAACCTGTGAAGCAACTAGAAAATATAACTCCTAATCCAAGGAGTATCAAGCAAGTCACTAATGAGGAGTGCATTGAGATAAGTAGGAGGTTTAGTACCAATAATAATGTCATAAACCCCCTGCTTAGAGAGCCAATGAGCAGGGGCATTCCCCTCCCTATAAGTGAAGATATATTAAATATTGAGCTGATTTTTTTTCAATAATATTTTTAATACGCTTGAGAAAACAATTGAGGAACCTAATAGTCTTAATTTTTCTGGTAAGAGTATTTAAAATGGCTTTGTGAATCAGTCTCAATGACCACAAATCTAAAATGAAGAGAAAAACAAATCAACAGTTCCTGCAAAACAACACAACCCTCAGCCTTGAGGGGGGAAGATGCACAAACAGGTGAAGCAAAAAAGAGTAGACACTTCCCTATATCATCACAGAAGTTGCCACCAACTCCAGCAGTATTAGAGGACTAGCCTGCATTTATATTAACTTTAAACCAACCATGACAGGGTGCTCTTCAACTTACAAAGTTGGTCTCCTACCTCTCTTAGGCATATGTAAAGCACCCCCAGCATTTATNGGGTAGAGCCAATTAATTTGGGGTTTGGTGTTGTGTAGGTTGAGATTGGATTTTTTCCTGGTTTCGGGCAAGAATTCAAGCTCAAAATTTGATTGCCATAGTGGATTTGGCAGGGGGAAATGGATTGAAATGAGCTAAGGGTCTCCTAGGGAAGCTCTCAGAGGAGTTTGAAAGGCCTTAGTGAAAATTTTTTTTGCCACCCCCCTCCATGGCCGTGAGGGGTAGATTTTATAGAAATTGGCCAATGGGAAGCTTAGCTAGCCAATTGAGAGCTTAGCCCCACTGCTTAGGTGTCAAGCAGAGTGGTCCTCAGCTCAATTTGAGCTGAGATGGCCTCTTGACATGAATTTGGGTTTTAACCATGTGGGGGCTCATGGTTTTGCNTGACTGGATCCTCGGATCCGTCAAAAAGCCACGCGGCGCGCTCCCATTCGACGCCGCCTTCTGACTCAGCTGTCACGCGTCGCGCTGTATCGCCCCAGATGATCATCCGACTTGATCTCCATCGTCCATTTAATACACGCGCGGATGGACGTCATCCGTTCATCGTCCCCAACGGAATGAACCCGTGTCCGTCCACACTAAAATGTTAAGATCTCGGCCTAGACTCAACCAAATTACTTCGGGTTTGATCCTATGGGCTCGTCTAAGTGAGACGAACATATCTATACGGTTAAGAGGCCATAAAATATNAAGACTAGTCAGTAGGAAAGTCCTATAGCTAGACCTAGGCTACTAAAGAAATTTCTAGACCTCAACCAAAAGTGAGGTCAACATCACCAAAATATAACATAGGGTTAGGAAAACCACAAGAACTTACCTTTCCTACTCTTCATAAATTACCTTAACATTCATTTTAAGTTTCAGGTGGTGGAACGAGAAGACTCGCTAGGTACACTTTTACGATTTTTCAGCGTTGTCCTTCTCGTACCTTCATACTGTACTTATATACCTGCAAATTTGCATGCTAAACAAAGATGTCACCCTGCATGAAAACTAAAACCATCAGGATAGCCACATAATCATAACCAAAACCAAAACTAAAAATCAACCAAGATAANTCAACCAAGATAAAATTCACCGCCACAACATTCAAAAAATAAAACAACTCAAAATTTAATCACAAACATCACACAAAATCACAACTTCAACTAAATCAAGACGTCTCTATCGGATGATCATGAATTCCTCGGAAGAGGTAACCTACGGTTGCTAATGAAGTTTCCCACGGTTGAAATAAAATTATGGAACTCATTAAGTTGGGTTTAATAAGTTCATTTGGATTAAGTGAATCCAATAGAAAGTAGTGATAACTCATTAAGTTGAGTTTATTAAATTCATTTGGACTAAGTGAATCCAATAGAAAATAGTGGTGCCGGAACGAGGGAACCGTAGGATCCTAACCGGTGTCGCTCTAATCAACTTTAATATGCCCTCGAACTCATTAAGTTGGGTTTAGTAAGTTCATTTGGACTAAGTGAATCCATTAGAAAATAGTGATGCCTCTCATTAAGTTGAGTTTAGTAAGTTCATTTGGACTAAGTGAATCTAATATAAAATAGTGGTGCCGGAACGTGTTGGGTTTAGTAAGTTCATTTGGACTAAGTGAATCCAATAGAAAATAGTGATGCCGGAACGAGAGTTGGGTTTAGTAAGTTCATTTGGACTAAGTGAATCCAATAGAAAATAGTGATGTCGGAACGAGTTAGTAAGTTCATTTGGACTAAGTGAATCCAATAGAAAATAGTGGTGCCGGAACGAGGGACCTGTAAGTTCATTTGAACTAAGTGAATCCAATAGAAAATAGTGATGCCGGAACGAGGGAACCGCAAACCATTTGGACTAAGTGAATCCAATAGAAAATAGTGATGCCGGAACGAGGGAACCGTAGGACCCATCATTTGGACTAAGTGAATCCAATAGAAAATAGTGATGCCGGAAAGAGGGAACCGTAGGATCCTAATTTTGGACTAAGTGAATCCAATAGAAAAAAGTGGTGCCGGAATGAGAGA
The DNA here is from genome assembly GCA_002079205.1 of Phalaenopsis hybrid cultivar. Lineage (NCBI taxonomy): Eukaryota > Viridiplantae > Streptophyta > Magnoliopsida > Asparagales > Orchidaceae > Phalaenopsis > Phalaenopsis hybrid cultivar. The sequence continues at coordinate 274,815 of JXCR01062968.1, read as the reverse complement.
ACCGTAGGATCCTAACTCGACACTAAGTGAATCCAATAGAAAGTAGCGGTGTCGGAACGAGGGAACCGTAGGATCCTAACCGGTGTTCGCTCTAATCAACTTTAATATGCCCTCATAAAATTTAAAGAACTTCAACCATAGGACCACCTAATTTGATATTATAAATTGACACACTAGATAACTTAAACTCGTCGAGGTAAGGAACTTGGAGCTAGCATGGCGGGCAGCATGACGATCTTCAACAACAAAACCTGTCTTCCCCAACTAATCTAATCTTCCTTAGAAATAAACAACAAAGCCATAGGACTTCGAGGTTGCTTGCTTATGCAACATAAATCCTTACCTTATCTTTAGGCCTTTGTATAGTCCTGCTATATAATATAAGCCCTAACTCGTCCTAGGACTTCGAGGTTGTCGTCTGTCACGACCTAAATCCTCATATCTTTCAGGCTATTTGTGTGATCATTTCACACGAATGTAAGCACTAACTAATAAAATTGGCAGGATGAAACACCTAAATATTTCTCCTCAAAATTGAAGCCAAACATTATGATAGCTAATAAAATTGGTAGGATGAAACACCTAAATATTTCTCCTCAAAACTGAAGCCAAACATTAGAATAAAATTGGCAGGATGAAACACCTAAATATTTCTCCTCAAAACTTAAGCCAAACATTAGGATATCTTGGGAAGTCATCGAGGTTCTCCTTTGAATCCATGACAATCTTAAGTTCTTCTTCCTTTGGATTCTACAATAAAATGTTCCAAATTTGAACCAATACCCTTGCACACCTCTACGTCCGATTTTGTTAAAGAGTCCTACCCTTTGAAATTCCTTGAGGATAATATTTCTTGATTTTTATCGAGAGTTCTCTTAGGTGGCTTTGGTCATTTATAATGTAATTAACTATAAGAACTTGCCCTTATAAAATGCATGTTTGAACCCAGCTTAATATAAACCCTATTTAATCCTTTATATTAAATAGGGGAACTTGTCGGTAAATACAAAGGTTTCGCAGACCAAACTGACGTCATACTTTCATTAGTTTATTTGAACGAGCCTCATCCTCAATTCTTGTGTTTATCCTTTGAGATAGATACAGGATTTGAGGTACAGTGGCCTTTCATTTTAAACTATGAAAAATATGGGGTCAGTTTAATTTCATACTTTAATGCCCTTCCGAAGTGGGCGATGAGATTTCGATTCCAGCGACCGACAGCTTCTTACGGGCAACCCCACAAACCATCCCTGAAATAACGCAGACAACATTCAACATGAGATTCATAAGTCTTTATATTGGCAAGCCCAATAGGTTTTAGAGGTTCGATACTCTCCTCATCCACTCTAAAATCAACTCTTGCCTGTTCCCACAATGTAAAAATTAGGGCAGGGTGTGCTAAACCACTACTAGTCTCTCCAAAAGCAATAGATCAAGTGTTTCTATAAATAATAAAGACAAAAGTTATACTTCTCAGGTACTGGATACAGAAGTTCAAGATAACAATATCCTTTGTAACCTCACTATGATGATTTGTTGGTATCATTCTTCCAGAAACAAAGTAGTGTCAGGCCTTAGATACTGCATTTAACATAGAAAGAGGAAAGCTTACCTTAACACCATTCTTCACCTTCCAAGCTCCTTTTCCATCATTAAGAAAAGAGATAACTTCATCTAAGGCCTCATTTGTAAAAAAATGATTTGTGTTGGCAGCTATACACATCTTCTAACTGATAAAATTCATTAATTTTCCGTTGAGTAAAGTCAACCATTTTCCCACGAACAAACATATAGTTTTCAGAAGTCTCCTTAAAATTGGCATAGAACTACATCACTACACCAATAATAGCCTCGTCAATAAAGTAATAAAAAATCTCCCACTGCTGAACATTAATTATTCTTTCAACTTCTCTACCTAGATTTTTAAATCCTCGATCCGAAATTACTTTTTTAACTGTAAGTAAACTATTGAAGAAAATTTTGGCCTTGTAATTGACAAACTTTTGATCATCAAAATCCACCTTTCTCTTTCCTTTGCTCATTCTTGGTGCCATGGTAAATTACAAAAATTTGATAAAATCTAAATAAATTCTGAAAATCATAATGTGTAACGTTTTAAACTTAAATCTACTAAGTAAGAGTTCTTCACCAAAGGATTTTCTCAAAATCTTTGAAAAAAATTTCAAAATTTTGGATCTTGGCAATGTAAGATAAATTCTTGGTGAAAATAAAAAATTTTGAGTTCAGTATGTAGCTCTTACCTAGAAAAGATGAAATCTTAACTTTGTTTTCCTTAAAATTGCCTCAAATCTGAGCAACAGTAAGCCTTAGGTGCAAAAACCAGAGTTTGAATGCGACTAAAAAGTAAAAATGGAATTTTACTATGCAAATTAAAAATTTTTAAGGGTGTTTGGGTCGGTTTGAGTTGAGGGCGCTGTTGATCCCATGTCGGCGTCGTCGACGCCAGTGGCCAAAAATTCATTTATGTGTTTTTTGCAATTTTCAATTTCCTTTCAATTCACTTCAAAGTTTATTTAGTCTTTTTGAACAATAATTTTTATCTTAAAATAATTCACAAACAAACATTTTCACAAAAAACCCCAAACTAACTTTTATATATGAAAATATGCTTTTTACAAATACATTTTTTTAATCACACTCTCACATCCATAAAGCAAACTAAATTATAATTCAGTGTCAAAATCAAGCCACAACACTAGAATGCTGACACAAAACTATGCACAAAATCAAAGTCAATAGAGTTCTAAAGCAAAGTAAAGTAAATCAAATCCACACAATCACATTAAATACATATTTACTTTAAAGTAGTAGAGAGTCCAACGACTTCAATTATTCTGCTTTATCTTCAATACTTTCTCCTCCTCTAATATCTCTCATAGACTGGTAATGGGCGTACAAATTGTAGAAGGGTAGGTACGGGAATCGATAAGTCAAATTTTCATCGATCCATTAATTTTTCCAATCCTGCTTCAACCGTTCCAGTTTGATCAAAGTTCTCCTTCATCCTCTAATCTAGGTGATCAAAAAGGCAGTTAAGATTTCATATTGCATTCGTAACTCTCTGAAGTTTTCTTTCTAATTTCTTCATTTTCTTCTCCAAAGCTATTTAACTTCCAACTGTTTGTAGCATCAATGGTGTTGAAGCATGTGATGAATGATCAAAAATAATATCTAATGCTTCATTTCCATTCTCAATATAATTTTCATCACTAGGAATCATGGGCTCCCAAGGTAATAAAACTTTCTCCCAACTTTTATATGGAACTTGAGATTGATTGCACAGTAAAAAAATTGTAAAAGGATGCCTCGGTCTATATATTGGCCCATTCATAATAATACCCATAAGAAATTTGAAATTAATCGATCCCACGTCAATGGACTTTTCCATTTGAATGCAATAGTTTAAAATGAGACTTTATCTTGTAACTCTACTAATATTCATGGTTGGGAGTAATTTTCAAATATGCCATTATTTTGATATTGGATTAAGCAACAAAGCAGAGAAACATATCCCTCATCTCTGATTTCCCAATTATAATTTTCATCCATCAATAAATTATATACATCTTGCATCATATCTCTCATTGGGATAAAATTTGTGTAATGAGATTTTTGAATGTTTTCTGTCATATACAAATCATTAATTCAAGCCAGATTAATGGTACAGCTTTACCTCGAACAAAGATGACTCATTGGGTAATTTCATGTAAGTTAGCATAGAATTACTTTACCACTGGCACAACAATTACAATGGTAGTGTAGCACATAACTTCCCAATGCCTCTGCATAATGATTTTTTTAATCTGTGAACTTTGATTACTCAATCTATGATTGAAAAAGCCTGTCTCCTTGATAAGTCTCTTTTTTGTAATGACTTTGTTGTATAATCTCTGTGTGTCAAAATTGATAAACTTTCTTCTATTGAACTCCGTACCTCAAAGTATTTTTAGAATTGGAAGCCATGAAATTAAAAATTCGAAAGTTTTTTGTCGTCCAAGGCAATTTTTAGGCCTTGAAAAACACCTCTCAGAGGTTATTTAGGAGCAAAATCCCACCAAAGTCCACCGCATTCTCTTTGTCAGCGCCATGGTCCATTCTACCACCATCAGCGCAAGAGGCCAAAATCATGTCTTTTATTATTTTGTTCAATTTGATTCCAAATTTTCCTTTAATATCAATATTTGCCTTAATTTATGATATATAAAATTGTGTAGGATTCAAAAATATTTTTATCTTTTAATATAATAAAACACTTATTAAATAAAATAGAAATATATAGATATATAGATTTATATATGGGTTACCTCTCACAAAGCGATTGGTTTAACGTTGTCAGCTCAACGTTCCATTGTTTAATCAAGATGACTTAACATCAAAACTTCTTTAAATTGTGGTATGTGTCCTTCATAATAATGTTTCAATTGATGCCCATTAACTTTAAATATCTTTCCAGTTTTAGGATATTTAATAACAACAGTTACGTAATGATAGACTTTAATCACCTTAAATGGTCCCAACCATCTGGATTTCAGTTTTACTGGAAATAATCTCAATCTTGTATTATATGATAAAACTTCTTGTCCATGTTCAAACTTCTTCATTATAATTTTTTGATCATGCCATATTGTTATTTTCTCTTTATAGATTTTTGCATTATCGTATGCTTCATTTCTAAGGTCTTTGAGTTCATTGAGTTGCAATAATATTTTCTCACCAGCATCTTTTACATTAAAATTAAATTCTTTAAAAGCCCAAAATGCCTTATGCTCCAATTCTACTAATAAGTGACATGTTTTTTTCAAAAATAATTTTATATGGGAACCTTCCTATAGAAGTCTTATAAGTAGTTCTGCATGCCCATAAGGCATTATTCAATCTAGCAAACCAATCCAATTTATAAGGATTTACATCTTTTTCTAAAATTTTCTTTATTTCATGATTTGGCATCTCTTATAGACCACTGGTCTGAGGATGATAAGTAGTAGAGAATCTATGCATAATATCATATTTTTTAATTAATTTCTCGATTCTCTTATTCCTAAAATGGGATCCTCCATCAGTAATAATTACTCTCGGCATTACATATCTTGTAAAAATATTTTTATTTAAAAACTTAGAAACACTCCTAGCATTACATTTAGGTACATCAACTAAAAATATTTTTAATTAAAAATTTAGAAACACTCTGAGCATCACATCTAGGTACAATAATAGACTATTTGGACATATAATCAACAACAAGTAATATATATAAATTTCCAAATGAAGGCATAAATGATCCCATAAAATCTAATCCCCATACATCAAAAATTTCAACTTCTAATGTGTAATTTAGAGGCATTTCATTTCTTCTAAAAATATTTCCTACTCGCTCACATCGATCACATGTTTTAATATATTCATTAGCATCTCTAAAAAGAGTAGGCCAATAAAATCGAGCTTGCAAAATTTTATATGCAGTTCTATTTGTTCCAAATTTTCCTCCAAATTTAGAATCATGACATCTTTCAATTATTTATTGACTTTCTTCATAAGGCACACACCTTCTAATAATTAGAGCTTTACATTGTTTAGATAAATATTTATCGTCCCAAAAATTGAATTCTGAATCATATATAAATTTCTTTAATTATTGATTTTTAATATCTGGTGGTAAAATATCACTTACATTATAATTTACTATATCGGCATACCAAGGTGTATTTATTTTGTCAATATTATATAATTGTTCATCAGGGAAATTTTCTAAAATTTCATTTGCAAAATTAGTTAATTTTTCTTTTTCTAGTCAAGACAAATGATCAGCTATTCAATTATCATTTTCTTTTCTATCAACTACAATAAAATCAAACCCTTCTAATAGAAGTATCCATCTAATTAATCTTGGTTTAGCATCCTTCTTTTGTATTAAGTATTTGATAGCAGAATGATCTTTATGCACTATACATCTGGTTTCAATCAAGTAAAGTTTAAAGTTATCAATAGCATTGACAATAGCTAATAACTCTCTTTCAGTAGTAGTGTAGTTAATTTGAGCGTCATTTAGAGTTTTACTAGCATAATATATTACCTTAAAACTTTATTTTATCTTTGTCATAAAATTACTCCAATAGCATAATCACTAGCATCACACATTATTTCAAATGATTTCTCCCAATCATTGGGACTATTATAGGTGTAGTGATTAATTTTTCTTTCAATAATTCAAATATTTTTATGCGTTTCTCATTAAAATCAAATTTTGTATCTTTTTCTAAAAGTTGGCATAATGGCTCAATTATTTTTGAAAAATTTTTTATGTAACCCCTGTAGAAATCAACTTGTCCTAGAAAACTTCTTACCCCTCTAATCATAGTAGGAGGTGGTAACTTGAATTTTTGCAGGATCTACTTTCATGCCATTTCTAGAAATTTTATGCCCAAGTACATTCGTACTGCAAACATAAATTAACATTTTCCCCAATTTAATACTATGTTGATTTTTTCACATAATTTCAGAACTTTTTTTGAATTATTTAAACATAATTCAAATGAAGTCCCGAATACAGATAAATCATCAATAAATACTTACATTCCATGTTCAATCAAATTACTAAATATTGACATCATACATGTTTGAAAACTCGCAGGAGCATTGCATAGTCTTAAAGACATTCTACGAAAAGTAAATGTTCCATAAGGGCTTGTAAATGTTGTTTTCTCTTGATCCTCATGAGCAATTAGAATTTGATGATAACTCATATATCCATATAAAAAGCAGTAATATTTGTTTTCAGCCAATCTATTTAAAATTTGGTCTAGAAAGGGTAAAGGAAAGTGATCTTTCCTGGTGACCATGTTTAATTTTCTATAGTCTATACAAATTCTCCAACCAGTAACTTGTCTTATTAGAATTAATTCAATTTTCTCATTTACTTCAATGGTCACTCCTCCTTTCTTTGGAGAACAGTGGATTGGGCTCACCCAAGCACTGTCTGAAATAGGATATATAATTCCAGCATCTAACCATTTTAAGATTTCCTTTTTAACAACTTCATTATTGGGTTTAATCTCCATGAGGACCAGCTTTAGGCTCGTAATTATCATCTAATAGAATTTTGTGCATACAAATCAAAGGACTCATTCCTTTAATATCTGCTAAAGTCCATCCAAAAGCATTTTTATATCTTTTCAACATTTATAATAATTTTTATTCTTTGAATTTCAGTAAACTCAGAAGACACAATAACAGATAATGTAGATGAATCTCCTAAAAACACTTATTTTAAATGGGCATGTAATACTTTCATTTCAAGTTTCAGTGGTTTAATACTTGAAGGAAATAGATTTTTATTATCATTTTCCATCAAATCTAAAGTTTCAAATTTGTCCTGAATATAATCTAAATCTTTTTCTTTTATTTCATTCTCATTCTTACTAAATTCTTCTTGCCTTAATTTGTCTTCAAACTTTAGATAATCAGTAACTTTCATTCTAAGACATTCATTATTTTTTTCTATTTCAGGATATTTCATAGCTTTTGCAATATTAAATGTTACTTCTTGATCATTCACTCTCATTATTGATTCTCCTTTTTGCACATCTTTCACAGCTCTCCCTGTTGCATGAAATGGACTCAAAAAAATAATAGGAATCTCTTTATCTTCCTCCATATCTAATACTATAAAGTCTACAAGAAAATAAATTTATCCACTTTTATTAATACATCTTCTATAACTTCTTTAGGATAAGTTATTGATTGATTAGCTAACTAAAGAGTTACAGTAGTAGGGGAAATCTCTCCGAAATCTAAACGTTTCAAAATTGATAAAGGCATAAGATTGATACTCACTCATAAATTACATAAGGCTTTTCCAAAAAGCTTTTCACCAATTGCACAAGTTATAGTAAAACTACAAGGATCTTTTAATTTTTCAGGATGCTTTTTCTGAATAATAGCGCTACACTCTTCACTAAGTGCAACGGTCTCACGATCTGCAAACTTCCTTTTCTTGTTTAGTATATCTTTTATAAATTTTACATAACTTGGCATTTGTTCCAAAGCCTCAATGAAAGGAATGTTTTTCATTAACATTTTAAGGATTTCCAAAAATTTTGTAAATTGTTTGTCTTTATTCTTCAGCTTCAATAGTTGAGGAAACAGAGGTAATGGTTTTTCTAAAGGAACTTATATTTGTTCATTTTCCTTATGGTCACTTTCAATCTCTTCTTTCTCCTTATCAACTTCAGTTCCTCTTTGTATTCTTATTTCAAATTCTTTTCCACTTTATAATTGAATAACTTTAATGTTCTCCTTATTTTGATATTTGGGATTAACTTCCACAGTACTCAAAAGATTTCCTCAAGGTCTATTACTAAGTGAAGTAGCAATATGTCCTAATTGATTTTCAATATTTCTAATAGCAACCCCTTGATTTTGTATTTGATTTCTCATTTTCAACATTACTTCTTCCATCGTCAACTTCTTTTCCTTATTTTGTGGGTTAGGGTTAGAGTTAAATCTAGGAGGTAATAAGATCGATAATTAGGATTTCCTTGACTATTTAAATTTATTGAGGGGTACATTGAATTGTTATAATTATTCAAACTAAAATTAGGGTGATTTTTCCATCCAGGGTTATAATAGTTACTATAGGGATTGGTATTTTGATTATTTATAGCATTTAAGGTTTCATAAAATGATTGAGTATCAATTATTTTCCCTAGTGAATTTTCCTCTAATATCGGTGGCATTTTAGAATAGTTCACTCCAATTTGATAAATCTTTTTTATTATAACAGCAAATTGAGATGCTAAAATAGGCATTGCATTAGAGTCATCAATACTAGTTACTCTCTTAGGTTTTACTCGTTCAGAGGGACATTGAAAATTGTCAATAGCCATTTCTTCTACTAAAGAGTATGTTTCATCAAAAGGTTTTGACATTAGTGATCCACCTGCGGCAACATCTATAATAGATTTAAGTGATCATACTAATCGAATGTAAAAAGTTTGAATTATTAACCAACCTGGTAAAGCATGGCGTGGACATTTTCTAAGGAGATCCTTAAATCCTTTCCAGGCTTCATATATCGATTCCCCTTTAAACTAACAAAAAGATGTAATATCATTTCTATGCTTAGCAGTTTTTGAGGGTGGAAAATATTTAGCAAAAAAAATTTGTGATAGTTCTCCCGAATTCTGATAATCCCAAGTGCTATGAATTTAACCAAGCATTGGAATGAAAAAGGAAAAAGTCTAAGCCTAACAACATCATTAGACACTCCATCATATTTAAAAGTAACACAAATTTTAAGAAAACTAGCAAGATATAAGTTAGGATCTTCACTAGGTTTTCCTCCAAATTGATTATTTTGTACCATTTAGAAAATAGAAAGTTTAAGCTCAAATGAAGTAGCAACAACATCAGGATTTTGAATAGTTAAATGAAGGTCATTTACTGTCGGATTAAGATAATCTTTTAAAGGTCTTTGTTAATTTTCATTTAATTGATTATCTAAGTTATTCGTCATTTTGTTCAAAATTTTAATTTTTTTTGTTATTTTCAAATTTTTTTAATAGTACGTTCAAATTTTTAATCGTAAGGTACTAAATATTCAGATCTAATATTTCTCATAAACAAATTTAATAAGCAAAGAAAAATTTCTTAAAAATTATCTTATATATATATATATATATATATATATATATTATTTTAAATTTTTTTATCTCAAAATTTACTAATTTACCAAATCTATTTTATTTACCATTACCTTCCCCTGCGATAGTGCAAAAAACTTGATCCCGAGAAAATATAGTTGTGTAAAATTTATAAAGTTGACTCTGCTTTTTTACGGTGCCAAAAAATTGATGTGGTATTTTATGAATAGTAGCATGAAGCACTTAATGTTGGGATTCTACGCAAGTATGCTTATCATTATCAAGTAAGATAGTACTTTCTATTTAAGTCCCATATATCGATCCCACGAGGAAGGTTTAAATTTGAGATAATAAATTAACTAGGAAATTCACAGGAATACAACAAAATTACTGTCACTAATTTTGAATGTTTTAAATATTATCAAAACTAAATTATTAACAACTAACAAAATTTGAATACAAAGTTTAAAACAGTAACTACTAAACTATGTTTATGTTTTTTCTTATATGAAAAAGGCATCTTTCTCACTATAATAAATTTTTTGTGAAATGAGATGAGATAAATGCTTTAAATTTGTATTATGTCAAATATGAGCAGTTTTAATTCTCTATCCTAGTTTAGTGTTACAGAAAATTATTAGCTAATCTCAGGTTTAGTCCTTAAATCGGTGGCTAGGCTAGGAGGATACTAGCTCCTACTCTAGAGCTCACCCCTGAAGGCTAACTCTCGCATTAGTTTTTAAACACTAAGATCCAATTGGGGATTTTTAGTATGTTACCCTAGAAATCTCCAATTCTACACCCAACAACGTGTATTTCCTTATTTATTTGACTTAATTCAATGAACAAAACACTCTTTCATGGACTTAAATGAAGATTCTCCAATTCTACACCCAAAAAAGAATATTTCCCTATTTATTTACACTTAATTTCTTAAACAAATTTCTCCTTCATGAAATCAAATGTGACCTTTATTTGCACTTAATTCCATGAACGAAATATTCCTTCATGGACTTAAATGTGATTCTCACTTTGTTGTTAAACCTCATACTCCATTTCCCGGATCATATGTTTCACAACATATTTTAACAAATCAATTGGTCAGATTAAAAACCATACTCCATTTCCCGGATCATATGTTTCACAACATATTTTAACAATTCAATTGACCAGATTGAAAACTTCATTTCTCAGATCATATGTTTCACAACATATTTTAACAATTCAATTGGCCAGATTGAAAAGTAAATTAAGTGTGGAGTTGAAAAACCATCACAATTTATTTTTTATTTTAACATTAGCACATCCAATTTAACTCTTCATTTCACCATATCTCAGAGTAGAGACCAAGATAAAGGAAACTACTCAAAATTCATGAGAAAGATACAACAAAAGAAAATTTTTATATATAAAAGGAAGTTCATAAACAGTAATAAACAAACAATACTTATCTGAAACTCTTTCTCAAAGAAAAACCCTTGTAACCTCTCTTAAGAAATGTAGGAAGAAGAAATCTCTCACTTCTCTCCCTCTCAAACACTACTTAGAGAGTAATTCACACTTAAACTCACCACCAAACTATAAAGAAAATAAATGACTAATGGTGTGGAATGACGTGGAATGGCACAAAAGGGGCGAAGAGGTGCAAAGAGAGACCAATAACAAGCAGAGGATTGCAAAGAGAGTATTTTCTGATCAATTTTGGCTCTAAATAGAGCCTAAGGTCGGCATTCCAATAGGTGCATATAAAAACTCTACAAAAGCATCCAAATTTGTCAAATCTTATAGAATTTGGGTCTGCACCGACAATAGCACCGTCAGCGCCCATTCTGACGCTGTCGGTACTAGTGACCATTTAATTTAATCCATAGTCTTTGTCAAACAACGCAATCAGTGCTGAATAATTTTTGAAAACATCCTTTTTGACTCCAAATTTCATCCTTTTTTTGCTTCATTTTTTCTCCAAGACCTAAATATCAACATCCTAAAATAAAACATGAAAAATACCTTCCTTTAAAGTGTAATATCACAAAAAATGAGTATAAAATATGGGTCTAAAAATGCATATATTTTTGGTATATCAATAACTTAACATCTATTTTGATGCTAAGAGGTCAATTCCCATTAGTTTGGTGCCTTCTGTGGCTAAGGGAAGTCAAAAAAAATTTCCCACATATGTTTTATAAGAACTCAGGGTTCTACCTGTTACACCCGCATAGTGGTTAAGAACACCTGTCAACATTTAAAATTGTTAATAAAAATCTTATAAATTATTATTATTTGAAGCCATGGAAACATATTTCAATGAAAAATAATCTCCCATAGCTTAGAGGTTTAAACAAAGTTTATTGGACAATTTTTTATAAAAATTGGGGCTTACAAGGATGGACTAACGTTTAGGAGCCCAAAATAGTCTCGGAGGTTCCAAAATCGAGTTGGTGGAAAGTAGGCACCTGGTTCAAAATGCCTAGGTTCCCTACCCTTGCAATTAAAAACAAATTTTGGTGGCTATGAGCCCAAAACTACCCCTCAGTACGACAAAAAAAAGAAAAAGTAGGCATCTTGCCCCTAGCATCAAGGTGTCAGGCCTAGCACTTAGACGCCCAAGACCCAGCGCTTAGGCCCAACACTGGCACCTAGGCTCCAAATTCTGGACCCATGGTGCCAAATCCTAGCCCCATGGCACTGAGATATCTGTTTCCAAGTATGGGGTCTAGCGCGTAGGTGCTAGTTCACTTTGTGCTCCTTTGCTTTATTTGACCACATTTTGCTCTATTTTTGCTCCTTTTTCTCCAAAACTCTATCTCTTTTATTTGTAATAAAAAATAATCAAAACACCTTCAACTAAAGTGTAATATCTTTAAAAATGAGCATAAATTGTATATATAAAAGTATCCCATTTTTAGGCATGTCAATTCCCCCAAAGTTAAATGTTACTTGTCCTCAATTACCTCTTCTATATTATAGAATAATTCCTTTAACTTATGAATATGTGTTTTAATAAAGTTCCTATAGTTTTTCCCCATAAATTTGACTATGAAATTGTAGAAAATTTTTCAATATCTCAGGTTAGAACTAGGGTATAAAAATATCTAGTAATCAAGCTAGGAATTCTGATTTTCTATTTATTTCAAAAAAAGTTGTAATTTTTCACACTTAAGAATCCTAAAAGAATTAAAAGATAGAATTATATAAAAAAACCATTAGTAAAGATTTGACTAATACCTTTAGAATTGATAATGTGCTCAGAATTATAATTACTTTTCTTCCCTTGAGATGATTTATGTGAAGCAAACTTTTAGTTAGGCATCTCCTCAAGTTTCTCCCCACTTATTTTCTTTTTCTTTCTTCTTCTTTTTCCTTTTCTTTTCTTTTTCTTTTCTTTCAAGAACTTTTTAATCCTTACTCTTTTATGTGAGGAATACTATATCTGGATAGCCCTTAATGATTATCAATTCATTATTATCCTCCTAAAGTTAAAAATGTATTACAATTCTTTACTTTAAAAAGTTTATTAGTTTAAAAATGATTTGTCATAGATTCTCAATTTTTTTAAAGTGCAAATCTAAGATTCCTACTATTTCAAAATTTCCATTTTTCATACTATAAATAATAAAAACATATCCATATTCTTTTATACCAAATATCGTAACTCTAGAAATACTCCTTATTAGTAAAAAATTTACCTTAAGTCTACTATAACATTCATAGAAGCAAAATTATAGTTCTCTAAAGATAACAAGACATAACATATGTTATTTCAAAATAATTTTTTAATATTGAGGACAAAAAAAAACCTAATTTTTAAAAGTTTTTTCTCCCTCCCTCGAACATATATTTTTAAACAGTTTTAAACATTTTTGTACAAGATAATTATGAAGAGTGAAAAATTTACGAAAATTATTATCTATCACAGGTTTCTAAACATGAAAATGTACAAGTACAACTAGTAAAAATAGATGCTTAGCAGTAGTAAATCTCAAATCAACATGTATAGCATGAAAATTTTAAAAGTAAAAGACCTACTTTAACACACAGGCAATATTATATATGATATGGAGCAAAAAGTAAGCATTAGTGTCGTAAAAACTAAAAATTCCAGATTTCACATCAGCAATAAGAATAAATAACAAAATGTCTTGCAAAATAAAATAACTTCAAGTCAACAACCACTAGGGAAAGTAAATACATCCAGACTCAGAAATAACTACACCTCCTCCTCCTCTTCATCATCCTCATCATCATCATCATCCTCGTCATCATATTCTTCATTCATAGCCTTTCGGTGTTTAAGCATAGGATAATAAAAAAAATGAAAGAAACTCCACGCTCAGATCTCCTCTTAGAAAGCTCATCAAGGAAGTAATGAAACTAGCCTCATAATCACTTTTTCCCTTCAAATATTGTTCCAAATGTTCCCAGTGTTCTTCATTCTCTTACATTTGACACAACACAAAAGAGATATCATCCTAATGCTTTTGATAGTGATCACAATTTTTTTCCCAAATAGTTGGAGATTGAGGAGCAACACTAGAGATAGAAGGCCTTGAAGTAGAGGTAGTAGGAATGTCTGAAGATCTACCTCTAGAACAAATTTTAGCATGCTTTCCATATAAATCCACATTAGCCTTACGGTGTCTATAATAACTTCTCTCAAGCTTCAAATCTAACTCTACATTGTTTAAATATAGTAAAAATGAGAGAAGGATAGCCCAAACCTATAGTAGAACCTTCCGTAAAAGAATTGATGTGGACTTGTAGATGAGAGAGAGAGAATATCAATAGGTTTCATCTTTTTAATGCAATTGTTCAAAGTGGCTCTCTCCTAAGTGTCTTCACTCAAATGGTTCATAGGAAGAAGGTGATCAGAGATAAAATAATATCATACCTTTGATGGGGTATTAAGAATGAAAGAAGAAAAATTTACCTTATTGTCATTCTTAATTTTTCGAGCTTCACGTCCATTAGTTAGAAATGCAGTAACCTCATCTAGCTTCTCCTCAGTAGTCTCGAATGATGAGTAATAGCAATCAAGTATAACAAGCAACTAGTACAAGGCATTGATCTGCTCATAGGTAAACTCTAATCCCCTCTCTCTAATAAATACTTCATCGTTAGACGCAACTGAGAGATTCACATAAAAATCTCGAACAACAAAAATAAATATTCGAATAGTGAAGTAGCAGAAACCATCTTAGTGAAACACTGCAATCAGATTTTCCAAAGAATCACCAGGTCTAGAAAAGTTTTTTATGTAATAAACTTCTTCGATAAAAAGTAAATCGCTGTACCAACCTTGAGCTTTTAGACTTGTGAATTTACTTTGATCAATGAATTCCTTTCCCTTTCCTCTCTTTGTATTAGGGTCCATTTCAAATCTAATAAAAATTGAAATGAATTTCAAATATAATTTCTAAAGGCTCCTACAAGATTTTTCCAAGCAAACAAGCTTTTCAACATGGATTTTTACAAATTTCTCAAAAATTTGTCAAAATTTTTGGCATTTTCATAGTGTAGATGAAATCCATGGTGAAAGAAGAAAATTTCTTAAGTAAATTGTAGATCTTACCCAAAGAAGAAGAAATCTAAAGTGTTTAGCCTTAAATCACTAAAAATCCCGAGGTAGAAGAAGCCCTAAGGATGTGTTGGTGTGCGTTTGAAAGAAGAAGATGGATTTGAGCACTAAAAATGGTGATGAACCAGAGTTTTTGGCAATTTTAAATGTTGAACCTGTGGTTCAACTGCTTTGGTGCCTAGGCGTTGGATTTGGCACTTGTGTGCTCTATGCTCTAGAAATTGGCGTTTAGGGGCCAGGTTTTGGCGCCTTGGAGAGTCAGTGACCAATTTTGCAAAATTTTAATTTCTTAAAATAAAATCACAACAAAAATTAGGTCTCCGGAACTCAATTTACTTGATTCAACATCATTTTACTAATTTTTCATCTTGCAATCTTATTACGACTTTCATTTGCACAGGTAATAGATTCCCAAATGTGAACAATCCAAACAATTCAAGTATACTAACCCGACATATCAAATTCACAAACTTAACATGAAAATACACTAACATAAACATTAGTTTAATGCAAACCAACAAACATCAATCCTATGCAAGCTTAATAAACAAATACAAACACACAAGCATAACAAAAATGTAGACACACAGACACCTACAAATCAGAGTTTGACACTAAATCAAAGACACCTAAATATCATATTTTCAACAAATAGCACCCACTACTCATAATCATTAACACTATTCTCCTCTTCATTCACATTCATCAGCTATTAATGCACAAACAAGTTATAAAATGGAAAGTGAGGAAATTCTTTTGCATATTTATCTTCAACATAATTGTTCTTTTATTACATCCTTTTCTCCCCTCCTGAAAAGTTTCATCATTATCAAATTGAAGATTCATCTGCTAGTCCAGATGGTCCATTGATAAGAGATGTTGCTACTTCTGGTCTAAATAATTTTCATTTAATTTTTAATCTCTTAAATATTTTCTGTAATACCTTTAATGCTATCTGCAATAAATTCATTGAAGGCTGGGTGACTTTGTTGATGATTTTTTTATTTTCAATCAAAAACTCTATTTTTCTTGTTTCCATAGTTCTTGATGTAATTGGCTTAAGGAGAGTTAATTCTTGCTCTATTCTTTTGCTCCTCCCAAATACTCTCAAACGCCAAGATAATGAAGCTTATGATCACCATGATCGTTTATGGTGGTTTTAAAGGAAAGAAGTGGGTTCAAATTACAATTCTGTGATTTATTGGAAGTATTCTAAATTTTGGCGCCTAAGCACTAGATTTCAGCAGTTAGGCACTGGAATTTTTATAAATCGGAGCTTAAGTGCCAAGTTTTGGCACCTAGGTGCTAATGCTCAAATAAGCACTACTTTGCCTTAGGTCCAACTAACACATCCCAATCTCTGATCAATAAATTCGTGTTTAATTCCTCCTCTTATCATGTAAATCTCATTATAAGTTAATACGATCAACTTAACAATAATAAACAACAATCAATCCAAATAGATAGCCCTGGATTGCCTCTCATGATGTGCTTGGCTTAACGTCATTAGCCTGACATATCCAATGTTTACACTGGTCAACCCAACATCAAGACTTCATCTTATAAAAGCATGTTTCCACTTATGCAAGGTTTCAATCTATGCTCGTTTACTTTAAATATTCTTTTAGTTTTTGGATCTTTAATATCAACAACACCATATGGATAGACTTTTATTATAATAATTGGTCTCGGCCACCTGGACTTAAGTTTTCCAAGAAATAATCTCAATCTAGTATTATATAATAAAACTTCTTATCCAGGCTCAAAATATTTTCCTAAAATCTTCTGATTATGCAAAATTTTCATTTTTTCCTTATAAATTTTTGCATTCTCATAAGATTCATTTCTAATTTCCCCATGCTCATTTAATTGCAAAAATTATTTCTCCCTAGCATCTTTCAAATTATAATTAAATTCTTTTACTAAAAATATGTTTTATGCTTCAGTTCAACTAGCAAGTGACAAGCCTTTCTAAATATGAACCTATATGATGAAAGTTCTATAAGTGTTTTATAAGTAGTTCTATAGACCCATGTCGGCATAATTTTTGGTTAAGGAGTTGCCCGTTAGAAGTTGTCAGCCGCCGGAATTGAAATCTCATCGCCCGCTTCAGAATGAAATTTAATTTATACATATATATATATATATATATAATTTAAAAAAATATGAAATCAAACTGATCCGTTATTTTTCATAGTTTAAATGAAAGAGCACTATACCTTAAATCCTATATTTTTCTCAAAAGATAAACACAAAACTTGAAGATGAGACTCGTTCAAATAAACTAAGAAATATATGACGTCAGTTTGGTTTGCAAAACAATTTTATTTGCCGACAAGTTCTCCTATTTAACATGAAGAATTAAATAGGGTTTATATTTAGTTGGGTTCGGACAATCTTCCTATAAAAGCAAGCCCCTAAAGTTAATTACATCCTAGATAACCAGTCACCCAAGAAAACTCTCGTTAAAATTCAGGAAATATTATCTTCAAAGAGGTCAAAAGAATAGGACTTTTCAACAAAATCAGACAAAGAGGTGTGAAATGGGAATGATTTAAATTTGGAACATTTTGTTTTTAGAATCGAAAGGAGGAAGAACAAGAGGATGTCATGGATCCGGAGGAGAAACTCGGTCACTTCCCAATTTATCCTATTGTTTGGCTTCAGTTTTGAGGAAAAACAATTTGAATGTTTCATCTTGATAATTTTATTTGCTTAGGGCTTACATTTATGTGAAACAATTACAAAAAAGCCTAGAAGTTGTGAGGATTTAGGTCGTGATGAATGACAACCTCAGAATCTTAAGACGAGTTAGGGCTTATATTGTATAGTGGAGCTATTCAAAGGCTTGAAGAAGAGGTGAGGATTTATGTTGCATAAGCAAACAACCACGAAGATGACTGTGCTGCCCACCATGCTAGCTCCAAGCTCCTCGTCGTAATGAGTTTAAATTTTCTAGTGTGCCAAGTTATGATGTCAAATTAAATGGCCCTATGGTTGTAGTTCTTTAAATGTTATTGGGCATATTAAAGTTGATTAGAGCGACACCGGTTAAGATCCTACGGTTCTCTCATTATGGTACCACTATTTCTATCAAGTTCATTTAGTCCAAATGAATTTACTAAACTCAACTCAATGAGTTCCATACATTCATTTAGACTGTGGGAAGCCTCGTTAGCAACTGTTGGTTAGCTCCTCCGAGGGATTTCTAATCATTTGATAGAGACGTCTTAATTTAGTTATAATTGTTATTTTTATGATGTTTGTGATTAAATTTTGAGTTATCTTATATTTTAAATGTTGTGGCGGTAAATTTTATCTTCATTGATTTTTGTTTTGGTATTGGTTTTACGGCTATCTGACCAAAGAAAACGTTGAGATTTTCATACCTATTTTATACTATTTTTTATGATATTACACTTTAAAGAAAGGTATGTTTGATGTTTTGTTGCAGGAATGATGAAATAGGGTCATTGGAGCAAAAATATGCAAAAAGGAGCGAATTCGGAGTGAAAAAGACCAAAATGTGAAGAATCGAACTAGGGCGCCGACGGCGCCATCAACCCCGCATACGGTGAAATTTTCCCAAGACTCCAGAATTAATTCATTAAGAAGGTCTACCGACGGCGCCCTCGAGGCCGCCGACAGTGAGCTTGGCGGTTATGTCCAACTAGGCTTTGGATGAGGACAAATTTTGAAGAGATGCTTAGGCAACTCTTGGGAAAACTCATCCACATCTTTAAAGACAAGACTTTGACTAAAAATAGAGGAATGAGAGGCTTCCAAATTGAAGTGTGAAAAAGTGTAAAGAGTCTAAATTGTCAGGAATACGTTGAGAGATTCTAAGCGTAGAGGGAAAGTGAGAGATTTCTTACTCCTTTCCGCTTCGAAAAGGAATTTTGTGTGTTGTGAAGAAAGGAGGAGATTCATAGGAAATTTGAGGAGTTTTCTCGGGGAGAAATTTGAGATAAGTTTATTTATTGTTGTAGTCTGTATGAATTTGATTTTATATATGAATTTTGAGTTTTATTGTGTTTTTCTCATGAAATCTGAGTAGTTTTCTCTGTCTTTCTCCTTTTCTTGAGATTTGTGAAATGGTGATTTGAATTGGTTGAGCCACAAAAATGTTAAAGAAATTGTGATGATCTTTTCACTTCAATCTTAATTTACTTTCAATATGGCCAATTGATTTGTTAAAATATGTTGAGTTTTCCAACTAAAGTGAAGATTACATCCAAGATTCAGAGAGGTCAAAGCCCTTAGAAGTTGGGTGCAAATAAATAGGGAAATAAAATTATCGGGCGTAGAATTGAAGATTTTAGAATGATAGACTAAATTCCCCAATTCAGTGCTATTTTTTGGGAGTTGAAGTGTAGATGTTAGCCCTCAAAAGAGGGGAACGTGGGAGCTTTGAAGTGAGAGCCGGTATTCTCCCAGCCTAGCCGCAAATTTAGTAAACAAGCATAGGATTAGTTAATGTTCTTTATGCCTGGACCAAAGGGTAAAGAATAGGCCAGTAAACAAGCGTAGGATTAGTCAATGTTCTTTATGTCAGGACCAAAGGGTAAAGAATAGGTGCCTATTTGGCACAATATAATTTGAACCAATTCACTTTATCCATTCACTATAATTTCTTGACAGGGAGAAACTATTGGCACAATATAAATTGAACTAATTCATTTTATCCATTCACTATAATTTCTTGACAATAATATAAATTGAACTAATTCATTTTATCCATTCACTATAATTTCTTGACAAAGAGAAGGATGCTTTCTTATATATCATTTGGCACAATATAATTTGAACTGATTCACTTTATCCATTCACTATAATTTCTTGACAAGGTGTAGGATTAGTCAATGTTCTTTATGCTTGGACCAAAGGGTAAAGAATATTTAGCCGCAGAATCAGTAACCAAGCATAGGATTAGTCAATGTTCTTTATGCCTGGACCAAATGATTAGTCAATGTTTTTTATGCCCGGACCAAAGGGTAAAGAATAGGTATGCTCCTATTTGGCGCAATATAATTTGAACTGATTCACTTTATCCATTCACTATAATTTCTTGACAAGGAGAATGATTCTCAATGTTCTTTATGTCTGGACAAAAGGGTAAAGAATAGGTATGCTCCTATTTGGCAATGTTCTTTATGCCTGGACCCAAGGGTAAAGAATAGGTATGCTCCTATTTGACACAATATACATTTGAACAATTCACTTATCCATTCACTATAATTTCTTGACAAGGAGAAGGATGCTTTCTTATATATTGGATATCACATTAAAAACTTTATTAGTATAATTAGTTATTTAATAATTATTAAATTGCATATTTATTTCAATGGCCTATTAGTGATAGATAAGTAAATTGAATTCCATTGTTCTGATTAAAGTATTGCTTTTCAAAAGTCTTAGTTCGCAGTTCTAATATTACTTCCTGTGGGATAAATATCTAGGACTCCATTAGAGCCTTATATTACTTGAGTGATACGTATACTTACGTTGATAAGTGTGACTTTACAATTATTGAATATTTTATACATATACCTTTATCAAATCTATAACTATTTTTAAGTTTTGGTACAGTTGCTGAGGAATTAAATCTTTTAGCAGCAGTATTAATTACTTATATTTTTAAGCTATATAAAGTCGTGGTCAAGTTTTTGGCATCTTTGCTAGGGAGTAAACAAAAATTATAATTAGAGTAACGGAAAAATTAAGATTATTAGAAAATTTTTACTTGAATTGCAACTTATTTTCATATTTAGTTAATTATATTATTGTGTACTGATTTAAAATTATATGCATAAATTTGGACCTGAAAATATTATACCCTACGATTCGGAATTAGAACGCACTGTTTGAAAGATAAGAAGATTGAGAAGAGAATCTAGAAATTCTGATACAATGGAAACAACATGAACAATCAAGGAATAGAGAATGAACACCAACCTAGACCCCTACAAGATTACGTAAATCCTACAGCAGATGAAATTCACTTATCTATCTAAAACCCTGATGTAACTGCTAATTCATTTGAGCTTAAACCTGCTATTGTCCAAATGATAAAAAACAATCAATTCGAAGGTACACCAAATGAAGATCCTTATTTACAGCTCACTAGTTTTTTAGAATTGTGTGCTACTTTTAAATATGACAGAGTCTCAAACAATGCTGTTAGACTTAGACTTTTTCCTTTTTCACTTAGGGATAAGGCTAAGATGTGGTTGAATTCGTTAGCACCAAGATCTATTAGAACTTGGCGAGAACTTTCAAAGAAATTTCTATCTAAATATTTCCCTCCATCAAAAACGACTAAACTTAGAAATGACATAACATCATTCTGTCAGATTGATGGAGAGTCAATATATGAAGCTTGGGAGAGATTTAAATATCTTCTCAGGAAATGCCCTCATCATTCGTTACCAGATTGGTTGACAATTCAAATTTTTTATAATGGATTAGTGGGATCACTTAGATCGATTATAGATGTTGCGGCTGGTGGTTTGTTAATGTCAAAACCTTTTGATGAGGCTTATTCATTAATAGAAGAGATGGCTACCAACAATTTTCAATGGCCCTCTGAAAGGGTAAATCCTAAAAGAGTAGCTAGTGTCCATGATTCTGATGCAATATTTCTGAACGGGTAAATCCTAAAAGAGTAGTTAGTATCCATGATTCTGATGCAATATCTATGTTTCTAAAAGAGTAGCTAGTATCCATGATTCTGATGCAATATCTACGTTAGCTTCACAGATTGCTACTAAAAGAGTAGCTAGTATCCATGATTCTGATGCAATATCTATGTTAGCTTCACAAATTACTGTTAGCTAGTATCCATGATTCTGCTGCAATATCTATGTTAGCTTTGCAGATTGCTGCAATATCAAAAGTATCCATGATTCTAATGCAATATCTATGTTTGCTTCGCAGATTGTTGCAATATCAAAGAATTTAGATCATTATGGGATGAATTATTCTCCAACACCTCCTATGATGGAAGAGAATTCATCTGGGGCAATTTGTGGATGTTCAACCTTCATATGAGACTTTAAACGCTATTAATAGACCTAACAACCCTTACTCAAACTATTATAACCCAGGTTGGAAGAATCATCCAAATTTTTATTGATAACAATTCTTCTACAAATCAACTGGGCGAACAAGAAAATTCATCCAACCAAGGAAATGTTAACTATAGAACCCAGGTTGGAAGAATCATCCAAATTTTAATTGGAATAACAATTCTTCTATAAATCAAAAAAGGGCGAACAACCTAGTGAACCCATTAGGAAATTCATCCAACCAAGGAAATGTTAATTATAGACCTTTCAACCCAGTGAACCCATTAGGAAATTCATCCAACCAAGGAAATATTAACTATAGACCTTCTTCTCCTTCAGGATTTAACAGTAACACTCAAATTAAGGAGAAGAAGTTGTCTATAGAAGATTTGATATTAAACATGGGTCAACAATTGTAGAATTAAGGAAATCAATTACAAATTGAAGGAAATTAATTACAAAATCAAGGAACTTCTATTAAGAATATTGAAAACCAATTAGGGCATATCGCTACTGCGCTTAGTAACCGAACATTAGGAACTTTTTCGAGTACTATGGAACCAATTCCTAAAGATCAAGGAAAAGAACAAACCAAAGCGATATAATTACAAAGTGGAAAAGAATTGGAAATAAGGGTGCCAAAAGAAACGAAAACTTAAAAAGAGAAAGTGGATACTTAAAAAGAAAATGATCATGAGTATCCAAATTTAGAATATCCATTTACACCAATGAAGATTACTGTGGAGAAACCTCCACCAATGTTTCCTCAAGAATTGAAGCAACACAAACAGAATAAACAGTTTTCCAAATTTCTAGAAATTCTTAAGAGGTTAACGATAAATATTCACTTTGAAGAAGCTTTAGAATAAATGCCCAATTATGTGAAATTTATGAAAGATATTCTGAACAAGAAAAGGAAGTTCACAAATAATAAAATTGTTACACTTAGCAAAGAGTGTAGTGCAATTATTCAGAAAAAGCTTCCTGAAAAATTAAAAGATCTTGGCAGTTTCACTATACCGTGTGCTATCGGTGAAAAATTTTATGAAAGAGCTTTATGTAATTTGGGAGCCAACATTAATTATATGCCTCTATCAATTTTTAACAGATTAAGATTAGGAGAAGTCTCACCTACTTCTGTAACTCTTTAGTTAGTGGATCGTTCAGTTACATATCCTAAGGGCGTTATAGAAGATGTGTTAGTAAAAGTTGATAAATTTATCTTTCCCGTGGATTTCATTGTTTTGGATATGGAGGAAGATAAAGAAATACCTATCATTTTAGGGAGACCATTTTTAGCTACTAGAAAATCTATGATAAATGTTCAAAAAGGAGAATTAATGATGAGAGTTAACTATCAAGAAGTGACTTTTAACATTGTGAAATCTATAAAATACCCTGCTGTTGAAAGAGATAAAGAATGTTTTCACATGGAAATTAGTGAACATCTATTGAAAGAATATTTTTAAGAACATTTTGAAGAGAAAGAACAACTTGAAGAAAGTGAAGAAATTATTTTGGACGAATTAGAAAATGAAGAGATAGATTATGTTCAGAAAAGATTTGAGATGCTAGATATTCAGAAAATGCTGATAAGAATCTATTTCCTTCAATTATAAAACCACCTGAACTTGAGTTGAAAGTATTGCCTAGCCACTTGAAAGTGTTTCTGGGAGACTCATCTACATTACCTATTATTATATCTTCAGAATTAAATGATTTGCAGATGAAATATGTGTTTTTGGGAGACTCATCTACATTACATGTTATTATATCTTTAGAATTAAATTAATTGCAAGAGCTTCTGGGAGACTCATCTACATTACATGTTATTATATCTTCGGAATTAAATGATTTGCAAGAGCAAATATTTTGGATACATTGAAAAGATATAAGAAAGCTTTTGGTTGGACCTTAGCTGATATTAAGGGAATCAGTCGTTTGATCTATATGAACATAATTATATTAGATGAAAAATATAAACTAAGAGTTGATCCAGAAAGGAGATTAAATCCTATGATAAAATAAGTAATTAAGAAGGAAATTTTGAAATGGTTAGCACTGGAATTATATATCCTATTTCTGAAGTCCAATTTTAAAATGGTTAGACACTGGAATTATATATCCTATTTCAGATAGCGCGTGGGTAAGTCCAATTCATTTGTTCCTAAGAAAGGAGGAGTGACTGTTGAAACAAAAGAAAATAATGAATTAATACCTATCAGACAAGTTACAAAGGAGGAGTGACTGTTGAAACAAAAGAAAATAATGAATTAATACCTATCAGACAAGTTACGGGGTCGCGTATTTGCATTGATTATAGAAAATTAAATACTACCACTAGGAAAGATCACTTCCCTTTACCCTTTTTAGATCAAATAGTAGATATACTTTTTGGGCACAAATATTTTTGTTTTTTATATGGATATACCGGTTACCATCAAATTTATATTGCTCCTAAGGATTAAGAGAAAATAACATTTACTAGTCCTTTTGGAACTTTTGCTTTTCGAAGAATGCCTTTAGGATTATGTAATGCACCTGCAACATTCCAGAGATGTATGATGTCTATATTTAGTAAATTAATTGATGATGGATTGGAAGAATTTATGGATGATTTCTTCGTATTTGGAACATCATTTGACGGATGCTTAAATTATCTTGAAAAAGTTTTAAGGTTATGCAAAAGAACTAATTTAGTTCTGAATTGGGAGAAATGTCAATTTATGTTGCAGGAGGAACTGTATTAGGGCATAAAATTTCAGAAGATGGTATGGAAGCAAACCCTACAAAAAATCAAGTTATATCTAAACTAACACCTCCTATTAATGTAAGAGAGGTTAGGAGTTTTCTAGGACATGTTGGTTTTTACAGGCGTTTTTTTCAAGATTTTTCAAAAATTACCAAACATCTATGCCAACTTTAAGAGAAGGAAAAAAAATTTGAATTTACTGAAAGATGTTTAAATGCCTTTGTGTTATTAAAGAAAAAATTAATCACAGCCCCTATTATAGCTTACCTAACTGGGAGAAACCATTTGAACTGATGTGTGATGCTAGTGATTATGCTATTGGAGCAGTCCTTGATGCCTTTGAGTTATTAAAGGAAAAATTAATCACAACCCCTATTATAGTTTCACCTAACTAAAGCCTTTGAGTAATTAAAGAAAAAATTAATCACAGCCCCTATTATAGTTTCACATAACTGGGAACATTTGAACTGATGTGTGATGCTAGTGATTATGTTATTGGAGCTGTTCTTGGACAAAGGTATGAAAAGATTATTTTGAACTGATGTGTGATGTTAGTGATTATGCTATTGGAGCTGTTCTTGGACAAAGGTATGAAATTTTAAAGGAAAAATTAATCACAACCCCTATTATAGTTTTACCTAACTGAGAGAAACCATTTGAACTGATGTGTGATGCTAGTGATTATGCTATTGGAGCTGTTCTTGGACAAATGTATGAAAAGATTTTTAAAGCTATATACTACACTAGTAAAACTCATAATGATGCACAAATTAATTATACTGTTACTGAAAAAGAGTTACTGGCCATTGTGTAAGCTTCAGATAAATTTAGATCTTATTTAATTGGAGCTAAATGTGTTGTGCACACTGATTACTCTGTTATTAAATATCTAATGCAAAAGAGGGATGCCAAACCAAAGTTTATTAGAGGGATGCTCTGCTATTAAATATCTGATGCAAAAGAAGGATGCCAAACCAAGGTTAATTAGATGGATATTATTGGAATTTGATCTTGTGGTTATTAGGGAACTGATAATCAAATTGCTGATCATTTGTCGAGATTAGAAAACCATGAATTATCTGACAATGACAATGAAATTACACACTTTCTAACAACTTTATAATATTAATGAGTGAAAAATACCATGGTATGCTGATATTGTTAATTATATTGTAAGTGGTATTTTGCCAACTATGCTGACACTGCAACAACAAAGGAGATTCATTCATGATGCGAAAGCATATTTTTGGGATGAGCCTTATTTATATAAATAATGTATGGATCTGATAATGAGAATATGTGTACTTTATGAAAAAAACTGAGCTGATCATTCAGAAATGTCATAATTCTAAATTTGGAGGACATTTTGGGATTGATAAAACTGCTTATCAAATTTTACAAGCTAGATTTTATTGGCCTACTATCTTTAGAGATTTTTATAGATACATAAAAACTTGTGATCGATCTTAAAGAGTAGGCAATATATCTAGAAGAAATGAAATGCCTCTGAATTTTATGTTAGAAGTTGAGATTTTTGATGTTTGGGGATTAGATTTCATGGGACCATTTATTTCTTCATTTGGGAACTGTCAGCGTTATTTTGGGGATGGCTTGGCTGTGGGGTTGCCCGTAAGAAGCTGTCGGTCACCGGAATCAAAATCTCGTCGCCTGCTTCGGAAGGACGTTAAAGTATGAAATCAAACTGACCCCATATTTTTCGTAGTTTAAAATGAAAGAGCACTATACCTCAAATCCTGTATCTATCCCGAAGGATAAACATAAGAACTGAGGATGAGGCTCGATCAAATAAACTAAGGAAAGTATGACGTCCGTCTGGTCTGCGAAACCATTGTAAAATGAAAGAGCACTGTACCTCAAATCCTGTATCTATCCCGAAGGATAAACACAAGACTACTCGTATTGTACCTCAAATCCTGTATCTATCCCAAAGGATAAACACAAGAATTGAGGATGAGGCTCAACAATAAACTAAGGAAAGTATGACGTCCGTTTGGTCTGTGAAACCTTTGTATTTGCCGATAAGTACCATAAACTAAGGAAAGTATGACGTCCGTTTGGTCTGCGAAACCTTTGTATTTGCTGACAAGTTTCCCTGTTTAATATAAAGGATTAAATAGGGTTTATATTAAACTAGGTTCGGACATGCTTCCTATAAGGGCAAGCCTCTATAGTTAATTACATCCCAAATGACCAAAGTCACTTAAGAAGACTCTCGATAAAAATCATGAAATATTATCTTCAAGGAATTTCAAAGAGTAGGACTCTTCAACGAAATCAACACCTAAGAAGACTCTCGATAAAAATCAGGAAATACTATCTTCAAGGAGTTTCAAAGGGTAGGACTTTTCAATGAGATCGGACATAGAGGTGTGAAAGGGGATTGGTTCAAATTTAGAACATTTTATTGTAGAATCCAAAGGAGGAGGGTGAAAGGGGATTGGTTCAAATTTGGAACATTTTATTGTAGAATCCAAAGGAAGAAGAACTAAGGTGAAAGGGGATTGGTTCAAATTTGGAACATTTTATTGTAGAATCCAAAGGAAGAAGGACTAGAGAAAATCAAGAAATATTATCTTCAAGGAATTTCAAAGGGTAGGAATCTTCAACGAAATCGGACGTAGAGGTGTGGAAGGGGATTGATTCAAATTTGGAACATTTTATTGTAGAATCCAAAGGAAGAAGAACTAGGGGTTTTCATGGATCCAGAGGAGAACCTCGGTGACTTCCCAAGCTATCCTAATCTTTGGCTTCAATTTGGACAAAAAATATTTAGGTGTTTCATCCTGTCAATTTTATTAGTTAGGGCTTACATTTGTGTGAAATGATCACACAAGTAGCCTAGAAAAAGTGTTTCATCCTGTAAATTTTATTAGTTAGGGCTTACATTCATGTGAAATGATCACACAATTAGCCTGAAAGATCTGAGGATTTAGGTCGTGACAGACGACAACCTCGAAATCCTAAGACTAGTTAGGGCTTATATTATATAGTAGGGCTCTACAAAGGCCTAAAAATAAGGTGAGGGTTTACGTTGCATAAGCAAGCAACCTCAAAGTACTATGGCTTTATTGTTTAGGTCTAAGGAAGGAAGATTGGTTTAGCTGGGGAAGACAGGTTTTGCTGGTTAAGATGGCCGTGCTACCCACCCAAGCTAGCTCCAAGCTCCTGCTGCGACGAGTTTGAGTTATCTAGTGTGTCAAGTTATAATTT